>SJYV01003135.1:1812097-1864395 GCA_006410875.1 Neotragus pygmaeus
CCCTCTTACACTGTTGGTGGGAATGTAAACTAGTACAGCCACTATGGAGAGTAGTGTAGAGATTCCTTAAAAATCTGGAAATAGAACTGCCATATGACCCAGCAATCCCACTGCTGGGGACACACACTGAGGAAACCAGAATTGAAAGAGACATGTGTACCCCAATTTTCATCATAGCACTGTTTACAATAGTTAGGATATGGAAGCAACCTAGATGTCCATTGGCAGAAAAATGGATAAGAAAGCTGTGGTACATATACACAATGGAATATTACTCAGCTATTAAAAAGAATGCATTTGAATCAGTTTTAATGAGGTGGATGAAACTGGAGCCTATTATACACAGTGAAGTAAGTCAGAAAGAAAAACACCAATATGGTATATTAACACATATATATGGAATTTAGAAAGATGGTAATGATGACCCTATATGTAAGACAGCAAAAAAGACACAGATATAAAGAATAGACTTTTGGACTCTGTGGGAGAAGGCAAGGGTGGGATGATTTGAGAGAATAGCATTGAAACAGGTGTATTACCATATGTGAAACAGATCGCCAGTCCAGGTTTGATGCATGAGACACGGCTCTCAGGATCGGTGCACTGGGATGACCCTGAGGGATGGGATGGGGAGGGAGGTGTGAGGTGAGTTCAGGATCAGGGCCACATGTACACCCATGGCCGATTCATGTCAATGTATGGCAAAAAACACTACAAAATTGTAAAGTAATTAGCTTCCAATTAAAATAAATTAATTAATTTATAAAAAATGAAGAGGTGGCAAGAATACACAGAGACTGTACAAAAAGGGACCTGGTGTGGTCACTCACCTAGAACCAGACAACCTGAGTGTGAATTCAAGTGGGCCTGAGGAAGCATTACTATGAACAAAGTTACTGGAGGTAACGGGATTCCAGTTGAGCTATTTCAAAGGCTAAAACATGATGCTGTTAAAGTGCTGCACTCAATATGCCAACAAATTTGGAAAACTCAACAGTGGCTACAGGACTGGAAAAGGTCAGTTTTCATTCCAATCCCAAAGAAGGGCAATGCCAAAGGATGTTCAAACTATCATACAACTCCACTCATATCACATGGTAACAAGGTAATGTTCAAAATCCTTCAAGCTAGACTTCAACAGTATGTAAACTGAAAAATTCCAGATGTACAAGTTGGATTTAGAAAAGGTAGAGGAATCAGAGATCAAATTGCCAGCATCCACTGAATCAAAGAAAAAGGAAGGGAATTCCAGAGAAACATCTACTTCTGCTTCACTGACTACACTAAAGTCTTTGACTGTGTGGATCACAAAAAACTATGGAAAATTCTTAGAGAGATGGGAATATCAGATCACATTCTGCTTCCTGAGAAACCTGTATACAGGTCAAGAAGCAAGAGTTAGACCATATAAGGAATGACAAACTGGTTCAAAATTGGGAAAGGAAAATTGTTTAGGCTGAATATTGTCACTTCACTTATTTAACTTATATGCAGAGTACATCATGAGAAATGCTGGGCAGAATTAATCATAAGCTAGAATCTAGTTTGCTGGGAGAGATATCAATAATCTCAGATACGGATATGATAGCACCCTAATGGCAGAAAGTGAAGAGAAACTAAAGAGCCTATTGGTGAAAGTGAAAGAGGAGAGTGAAAAAACTGGCTTAAAACTCAATGTTCAAAAAACGAAGATCATTGCATCCGGTCCCATCACTTCATGGCAAATAGATGGAGAAAAAGTGGAAGCAGTGACACTTTATTTTCTTGAACTCCAAAATCACTGTAGACAGTGACTGCAGCCATGAAAGTAAAAGATGTTTGCTCCTTTGAAGAAAAGCTATGGTAAACCTAAACAGCATGTTAAAAAGCAGAGATAACAAAGGTTCATACAGTCAAAGCTATTGTTTAACCAGTAATCATGTATGGATGTGAGAGTTGGACCATAAAGAAGGCTGAGGACTGAAGAACTGATGCTTCTGAACTGTGGCACTGGAGAAGACTCTTGAGAGTCCCTTGGACAGCAAGCAGATCAAATCAGTCAATCCTAAAGGAAATTAGTCCTGAATATTTATTGGAAGGCCTGATGCTGAAGCTGAAGCGCCAATACTTTGGCCACCTGCTGCAAAGAGCTGACTCACTGTAAACTCTGATGCTGAGAAAAATTGAGGGCAAAAGAAGAAGGTGGTAACAGAGGATGAGATGGTTGGATGGCATCACCAATTCAATGGACATAAGTTTGAGCAAACCCTAGAAGATAGTGAAGGACAAGGAAGCCTGGCATGATGTGGTCCAGAGGGTCACAAAGAGTCAGACACAACTGAGCGACTGAACAACAACAACTTAAAAAGAACATTATCTGTTTTTTTTATTTTAAAATTATACATTTTATTTTTTATTTCACTGTATCTTCATTGCTGTGCACAGGCTTTCTCTAGCTGCAGTGAGCAGAGGCTACTTTTCCTTGTAGTGCAAAGTCTTCTCATCATGTTGGCTTCTCTTATTGCAGAGCACACAGCTTCAGTAGTTATGAAACACAGGCTCAGCAGTTGCAGCTCACAGGCTCTAGAGTATGGGTTCAGTTGCTCTGCAGCATGTCAAATCTTCCCAGACGAGGGATGAAACTCCTATCTCCTGCATTGGCAGGTGGATTTTTGCCCACTGTACCATCAGGGAAGTGCTATCTGTTATTTTTGGATAGGGCATTCTATAAATGCCAATTAGATTCCAAACAGTCAATGATGTTTATTCCTCTGCATCCTTCCTGATTTTCTGTCTACTAGTTTTATCAACTACTAAGGAAATAGTGAAGTCTCCAACCATAACTGTGGATTTTTCTATTTTACTTTTTATTTCTGTCAGTTTTTACTTCACATATTTTAAAGCTTTGTTGTTAGGTGGATCCAGTATGTGAAAGTACACAGAAGGGGATAATTTCACAGGGTTCTCAGGGACCAGGAGTCATGGCTACAGTAGTACTGATCTCGAACAACCAAAGGTTCCTTGAGAAAGAAAAACCGAGCTGGAGGAATCAGGCTCTCTGACTTCAGACTATACTATAAAACTGCAGTCATCAAAACAGTATAGTATTGGCACAAAAACAGATACACAGATCAATGGAAAAGCAGAGAAAGCCCAGAAATAAAGTCATACACCTATGGTCAAATAAACTACAACAATAGAGGTAAGAATATACAATAGAGAAAACACAGTCTTTTCAGTAAGTGGTTCTGGGTAAACTGGACAGTTTACATGTAAAAGAGTAAAATCAAAACATTGTCTAACACTATACACAAAAATAAACTCAAAGGGAATTAAAGACATAATGCCAAGTACTATAAAGCCCTTAGAGGAAAACATATGCAGAACACTCTCTGACATAAATCACAGCAAGATATTTCTTGATCCACCTCCTAGAGTAACGAAAATAAAAAGGAAAATAAACAAATGAGACCTAATTAAACTTAAAAAATTTTGCACAGCAAAGGAAGCCATCAACAAAACAAAAAAAAACAACCTACAGAAGGGGGAAAAATTTGCAAATGATGAAACAGACAGAAGATTAATCTCTAAAATATACAAGCAGCTCATACAGCTAAATATCAAAAAAACAATCCAATGAGAAAGTCGGCAGAAGACCTAAACAGAAATTTCTTCAAAGAAGATGTACTGATAGCCAAAGTGAAAGTCATTCAATCATGTCCAACTCTTTGTGATCCTATGGACTATAGTGTCCATAGAATTCTCCAGGACAGAATTGCAGTGGGTAGCCTTTCCCTTCTCCAGATCTTCCCAACCCAGGGATCGAACCCAAGTCTTCCGCATTGCAGGCAGATTCTTTACCAGCTGAGCCACAATGGAAGGCCAAGAATACAGGAGGAGGTAACCTATCCCTTCTCCAGCAGATCTTCCCAGCCCAGGAATCAAACCGGGGTCTCTTGCATTGCAGGCAGATTCTTTACCAACTGAGCTATCAGGGAAGCCAAAAGGTACATGAAAAGATGCTCAAAACAGCTCATTATTAGAGAAATACAACTCAAAAATACAACAAGGTATTACCTGAAAGCAGTCAGCATGGTCATCATCAAAGTCTACAAACAACAAATGCTGGAGAGATGTGGAGTAAAAGGAACCCTCCTACACTATTGGTGGGAATGTAAACTGTTAAAGCCACCATGGAGAGACCTAGAGGCGTAAGATAGGGGAGGAAGGCTCACAAGGAAGGGCACACACACACACACACACACACACACACATTAATTATGACTGATTGGCAACGTTGCATTCGGCAGAAATCAACACAACATTGTAAAGCAATTATTCTTCAATTTAAAAAAAAGACTAAAAATAGAATAACCTTATGATCCTGCAATCCCACTCCTGGGCATACATCCAGAGAAAACCATAAATCAAAGTGATGCATGCACCCCAATGTTCACAGCAGCACTATTTATTATAGCCAAGGCAAGGAAGCAATCTAAATGCCCATCAACAGATGAATGANCCTTATGATCCTGCAATCCCACTCCTGGGCATACATCCAGAGAAAACCATAAATCAAAGTGATGCATGCACCCCAATGTTCACAGCAGCACTATTTATTATAGCCAAGGCAAGGAAGCAATCTAAATGCCCATCAACAGATGAATGAATAAATGCAGTATGTGCATACATGCATGTATGTGTGTGTGTGTATATGTAGAGAGGGAGAGAGAGGCTTCCCTAGTGGCTCAGAAGGTAAAGAATCTGCCTGCAATGGGGGAGACCTGGGTTTGACACACACACACACACATATATATATACAGTGGAATATTATGTGCCCATAAAAAAGAAGGAAATCATGCCATTTGCACCAATGTGCATGGACCTAGACACTATCATACTAAGTGAAGTAAGCCGGACAAAGATAAGCATTGCATAACATTGCTTAGATGAGGAATCTTAAAAAATGATACAAATGAACTTATATACAAAACAGAAATAGACTCACAGACATACAACAAATTCATGGTAAACAGATGGGAAAGGGGGGAAGGATAAATTAGGAGTTTGGGTTAACATACACACACTGTGTGCCTGTATGCTCAGTCACTTAGTCATGTCTGACTCTTTGTGATTCCATGGACTGAAGCCTACCAGGCTCCTCTGTCCATGGACTGGAATGAGTTGCCATTTCCTACTCCAGGGGATCTTCCTGACCCAGGGATTGAACTTGCATTTCCTGCACTTTCTGCATTAGCAGGCACATTCTTTACCACTGTGCCACCTGGGAACCATATATATATATTTATAAATATGTGTGTTTGTGCATACCTATATAACTGAATAACTGTGCTGTATACCTGAAACTAATGCAACATCATAAATTAATTATATTTCAATTAAAAAAATGTAAAGAAGAGCGAAGAGGGAGAAAAGCAAGAGGTAATAGGATAAAGGTGAGGAATAGATTACACACATATATGGCAATAAGAGGCAGTTGGTGGGCACTGGGGAGTAACTGAAGACAGTTAAGCAGAAATTGCTCTTTCATTAGTATAACTTGGAAAACACTATGGATAACATACAGGGTTCCTTAGAGAGAAATGAAAATGCCAATTAAATAAATAAAAGTTAAATTCTAACTAACAGACTCCGGAATTCAAGATAGTAGGATTAGAAAGGATGTGATTTATTCAATTTAGGTCAGAAAATCTTTCAGAAGGAAACAGATCCTGTATATACACAACAGTCCTGAAGCCTACTATAGTTTTTTCAGTTACGGATAGAAAGCGGACAGACAATTATTTCATATATTGCAGTTTGGCATATTCATTATAAATTTAACATTAAAAGCTTAATGTAAAGGCCAATTTGCCAATTTGCTGCCTGTCCCTGTGAGTGGCCTTATTAATAAATAATGCATATTGTTTAATGAGAAAAATGATGGGCAAGGTAAAAATGTAAAACATTTTAATGTGATGCCTTTACAAAAGGTCATTGCCCTTTCTAAATATTTTTTGATGATTTCTTCTACTCAGGAAAGCTGTATTTAAATGCATATACTTAACAGCATACAATTACTACAGCAGCAAGAATATCTAAGTGTACCTGGATAGGAATCCAAAGTTGTCTCCCAAATTGCTTAGCAAGAGGCTTAATTATGGTCCACTACTTATAAAAATTCTGAATAAGAACACTAAAAAACTAGTTTTCATGAAAAAAAAAAATATATATATATATATATAAGGCACCGTCCTGGGGCAAGACAGCAAAAAACACCACATCAAAGGAATGCTGGAAAGGACTTGGGAAAATAATTTATTTACAAAGATGTGGGTAAGTGTCAGGGAAATTAACAAGGAATGGTGAGGCACAGCAGAGAGCTCACTCTGATCTGAAGGGTTAGGGGAAAGGAGTGATTTCCAAATATGTCCTCCAAGAATACCTACAGTTGAAGAAAATGACACCTTTTAATGCCCTCTCCACCTACCTAGCCAGGTGTTAATTTACTCTCCCAGCCCCTGCCCCTGCCCCTGCCACTGGNAAGGGTTAGGGGAAAGGAGTGATTTCCAAATATGTCCTCCAAGAATACCTACAGTTGAAGAAAATGACACCTTTTAATGCCCTCTCCACCTACCTAGCCAGGTGTTAATTT
The DNA here is from genome assembly GCA_006410875.1 of Neotragus pygmaeus. NCBI lineage: Eukaryota > Metazoa > Chordata > Mammalia > Artiodactyla > Bovidae > Neotragus > Neotragus pygmaeus. The sequence goes on from SJYV01003135.1 coordinate 1,818,732, forward strand.
ACTCTCCCAGCCCCTGCCCCTGCCCCTGCCACTGGTCAAGCCAAGAGAAAGTGATTTGATTCATAAAGGTCAGTCCCCCAGAACCCAGAATTGAGTGGGAAAAAAATGTAGAGAGTGGACTGGGGACTGGAGGGAGAGTAGGACAACTGAAAGTATTAATAGGCACATGAAATCTAAAAGAAATTTCTGTTGGGCAACTTACAATTGAAATAATTCCACCTCCACTACTAATTTTAGAGATACACGTGCACACACATACATATCCTCACATGTGCATTCCCTTACTGGTTCCACTCATTAAGAAGATATTTGGGGGTCTCACATGCATAATTTCTTTCACTAGGATTCAAAGCCTTTGATTCTCCTAGTTTCAGCTGCAAGATAGATGGCGCACATTAGAATTCCTAGTCCAGATGTTTCATCACACAGAGAAATTATGCTAGTTTCTAACACAGTACAAGAACTATACTTGCATTCTGTCCATCAGCTTAACTGACTGGGTTTGGAGTTGGGACTGCAGATAGTCAAGCAACAAGTCTGAAGTTCCATCAGTGCGTCAGATCATGCAACTCTGAAAGGAGCTAAATGTCTCAGTGATTTAAAGTGCTTGAGGCTTTAAGTGGTTCATTCAGAAGGCACACGGAGATAATTCTAAGTCCTTGTCTTTTTTTATCATCACTTGATCACAATCCCTCTAATGAGATGAAGGGCTTCCTCTCAGTGAAATAGGGACTCAAGCATGCTTAAAGCAATTGAATTATGTTTCTTTTGTAAAGGTGCTTCACAGATTTGCTACCTTTTATATCCCTCAGGCTTTGACTGGGCAGGAACCCACTGGTCCTTTTCATTACTGACCTCATATAGGGCTTGCTATATAATCAAAGTTCAGAGGATGTTTTTGAATAAATTAACAAATGAACTACACAGGCAATATGGTACTAGGAAGAATGGTGAAATCTGATCCAGGACTTATCCTAAGTCCTGGCTCTAACGTTTGTGCGGTGTTATCATGGAGACCTATTAACTTCTCTGAGTCTCAATCACATCAGCCATAAAATAGGGATAAAAATCCATTCTATACGGAGTTGCCAAAGAATCATGGGAAATACTGTTTTTTAAACTATTTGGAAACTGCAAGACATTCTACAGTATACACTATTTTTCCTACCGATACAGGTTAGCAAACAAAAAGTTATGAGAATTTCATACTAATACAGATTTAAAGTGCCAAAAAATACTTTTTCTTCTCAAAACACTGAGAGAAAACAACACAAAACAAAAAGTTGTGATAACATACAACCCACATGCTTTTATGTTTGAACTTCACTCCAAAAGAAATTCTTGTATCTATTTAAATTACGGGTGTCCATGTCTTTGACTCAGCACCTTTACTTCTGGTACCCTGTATCCTATGGAAATGAGTTTGTATAAGGACTCCTATGTTTATAATGACAAAAAACAACCAGACACAATCTGAATATCTATCAACAAACAATACATAACATATGTGAACTATACAACTACACTGTCCAATACAGCAGTCTTTATTAGCAACATGTGGCTATTAAGTCCTTGAACTGTGGCCAGTTCAAGTCAAGACACACTATAAGCGCAAAATATACACTGGATATCAAACGCTATGAAAAATAAGCATGTAAAATGTCACATAAACAATTTTCATATTATTGCAATGCTGAAATCATACCTCAGATGTGCTTGGTTAACTAAAATACAATATTATTAAAATTGAAATTTTCTGTCTTTTTTTACTTTTTAAAAATATGTCCACTAGATAAGTTATAATTACATTTATGACTTGCATTGTATTTCAATTGGACACTGTGTCATAGATCAGGAATTGGAAAGCTCTTCCTATAAAGAGCCAGAGAGTAAATATTGTAGGTTTTGCTAGCCATAGTTTCTGTTGCAACTATTCAGCTAAGCTGGGACATTTTATAAACAAATGAGCATAACTGTGTCATAATCCAATGTTATTTATGGACACTAAAATTTAAATTTCATACATTTTTTACACATCAGAATATACTGTTCTTTATTATTAAATTCTTAACTCACAGGTGGCAAGACAAATGATCCCAAAAGCCAGTTTGCCAACCCCTGCTTTAGACCACTAGCAGTATTGAGAAGAATGGATTAGGTCAGTACAACATGTACTTTCTCTAAAACAAACTGCTGCAGAATAATATATAGAATGAGATTTCATATGTCTAGAAAAGAAAAAAAAATTATGTTTATATATTTACCTAATTTTAAATGACCAGAGGGCTATGGAAGGATGAATATACACCAATCTATTTACCTAACCTGTTACCACTGGACATAAGATTGGAAGCAAAGAGAAGACATTGTCTGTGTCAAGTTTCCCAAATCAATGGAATCAATTATGACTCATAATTAAAATCCTGATAAAATGTAACTAAATTCAAAAGAAACCCACAAAAGGTAAATCATATATCCACAAAGACTTCATATTGAAAAGTTGATCAGTTCAGTTCAGTCACTCAGTTGTGTCCGACTCTTTGCGATCCCATGGACTGCAACATGCCAGGCTTCCCTGTCCATCAATAACTCCCAGAGCCTGCTCAAACTCACAACCATCAAGTCAATGATTCCATCCAACCATCTCATCCTCTGTCGTCCCCTTCTCCTCCTGCCTTCAATCTTTCCCAACATCAGGATCTTTTCCAATGAGTCAGTTCTTCCCAACAGGTGGCCAAAGTAATGGAGCTACAGCTTCAGCATCAGTTCTTCCAATGAATACTCAGGACTGATTTGCTTTAGGATGGACTGGTTGGATCTCCTTGCAGTCCAAGGGACTCTCAAGAGTCCTCTCTAACGCCACAGCTCAAAAACATCAATTCTACAGTGCTCAACTTTCTTTATGGTCCAACTCGCACATCCATACACAACTACTAGAAAAACCATAGCTCTGACTAGATGGACCTTTGTCAGCAAAGTAATGTCTTTGCTTTTTAATATGCTGTCTAGGTTCATCATAGCTTTCCTTCAAAGGAGCAAGCGTCTTTGAATTTTATGGCTGGGGCCACCATCTGCAGTGATTTTGGAGCCCAAGAAAATTAAGTTTGTCACTGCTTCCATTGTTTCCCATCTATTCACCATGAAGTGATGGGACTGGGTACTGTGATCTTAACTTTTTGAATGTTGAGTTTTCAGTCAGCTTTTTTACTCTCCTCTTTCACTTTCATTAAGAGGTACGTTAGTTCCTCTTCAGTTTTTGCCATAAGCATGATGTCTTCTGCATACATGAGATTAGTGATATTTCTCCCAGCAAACTTGATTCCAGCTTGTGCTTCATCTAGCCTGGCATTTTTCAAGATGTACTCTCTATATAAGTTAAATAAGCAGGGTGACAATATACAGCCTTGATGTACTCCTTTCCCAATTTGGAACCAGTCCACAGTTTGTTGTGATTCATATAATGAAAGATGAACTCTCTGGAGATCAGTGGAGAAAAAACTCCAGAAATAATGAAGGGATGGAGCCAAAGCAAAAACAACACCCAGTGGTGGATGGGACTGGTGATAGAAGCAAGGTCCAATGCTGTAAAGAACATAGGAACCTGGAATGTTAGGTCCATTAATCTAGGCAAATTGGAAGTGGTCAAACAGGAGATGGCAAGAGTGAACATCAACATTCTAGGAATGAGCGAACTAAGATGGATTGAAATGGGTGGATTTAACTCANCTATAACTAAAGAAAATCACTGATCACCACTAATAAAATAAATAAGTACTTTCTATGTCATAGAGGACTCAGCCAAGGCTCAGTTCAGTGGGGCCCATCAGCAGCTTTGTAATGAGAATGACTAGTCAGAGAGGCCTTTGGAACAAAAGACCAGCTGGGAAGAGGTCCCACCAAACTTGGGCTATGCCAGAAATCCTATGCACAGTGACATGGGTAAGTAGAGGGGAGCGGGGTTCAAAGATAATCTAAAAATGATTGATTATTTGCATTTGGTGGAAGGGATGGTTTTACAAAAATACTCAGTGTGAAATTAGTATGAAAGAAGATTTCCACTCTTGATCTCCCACCAGCTGGAAGAACTTCAACGCCTCAGGGTATAACAGGACAATGATGGGGAAGCAGCCCAATCTCTGAATTCAGGCACAAAAGATGTCCCCCACCAGAAGCACCCAAAGGGGCTTTCATATTATAGAAATTAGCATGACTAACTGTAACTACCAGGCTTCCCAGTGGTGCTAGTGGTAAAGAACCCACCTGCCAATGTGTGAGACATAAGAGACGTGGGTTCAATTCCTAGGTCGGGATGATCCCCTGGAGGAGGGCATGGAAACCCACTCTAGTATTCTTGCCTAGAGAATCTGCATGGACAGAGGAGCCTGGCAGGCTACAGTCCTGCNAACTTGTCTTCCAAGGAGTAAGCGTCTTTTCATTTCATGGCTGCAGTCACCAACTGCAGTGATTTTGGAGCCCCCCAAAATAAAGTCTGACACTGTTTCCCCATCTATTTCCCATGAAGTGATGGGACCAGATGCCATGATCTTCGTTTTCTGAATGTTGAGCTTTAAGCCAACTTTTTCACTCTCTTCTTTCACTTTCAGCAAGAGGCTTTTCAGTTCCTCTTCACTTTCTGCCATAAGGGTGATGATGTCATCTGCATATCTGAGGTTATTGATATTTCTCCTGGCAATCTTGATTCCAGCTTGTGCTTCTTCCAGCCCAGAGTTTCTCATGATGTACTCCGCATATAAGTTAAATATAAGCAGGGTAACAATATACAGCCTTGATGTACTCTTTTTCCTATTTGGAACCAGTCTGTTGTTCCATGTCCAGTTCTAACTGTTGCTTCCTGACCTGCATATAGGTTTCTCAAGAGGTAGGTCAGGTGGTCTGGTATTCCCATCTCTTTCAGAATTTTCCACATAATGAATAAGCTTTATAAAAACCAAAAACAATAATCATTTCTTGAGGATTTTCTATGTGTAGGAACAATACACACATATTATTACTTCATCTAGTCTCATAACCTCCTGTCAAGGTAAAAAACATTATCTCCACCTAACAGATGACGAAACTCACATCCATATATACCTAAAGCTTGGATTCTGAACATCACTTCCTTAAATATGGACCTTTAAGCATATTCCTCTCCATCTTAAGACCTGTGAGCCAAAGAGGCAAGTTATCCACCCTTGATACATCCACCATCCAATGGTGGGACAGACACAGAATAACTGCTGAAGATGATCCTTATTCTTAAGTATAGGACAGGGAGACTCACTGCCAGCACTGCTCCACTACAGGTCCAAAATTAATACTATCTTTGATTGGACATTAGTACTAGGAACTTTTTATTAATACTACAACCTTTAGTTCCAGCCTTGAGGTCAGATTTCTTTTTCCATAAAATGGAGCCCATGTTAGCAAGAAGGAAACCTGCTTCCTGCCTACAGAGTCTAAAGCTCCCTTTTTCACTTTGTACTTACTGTGTCTGTCCCTTTCACTACAGATTGATTTCTTTTTAAATTGTTGTTTATTTTTATGAATTAATTTATAATCCATTCTGTTAGACAAAAGTTGTCGTACTTACATATCTCTCAAGATGACCCATTCTCTACACTTGGGTTTCCTATAAGGTTGGTATGAGATAACACCTTTAGGACCCTTAAAATTCCTACCGTTTGTTTGAAGTACCACTTCAAACATTTCTGAGGTCTTAATAAAAGGCTTCATAATTATACTCTCGCTTATATCTTTATAATTTTTTTTACATTATCCTGTATTTGATTTCCACCATTTGATTCGGAAAACATCTTCTAATCTTAGAACTGCAGAGTATGGAATAAGAAACAGTTAAATGTTTAAACTTAGCAATCTTATTCCTTAATGTTTCCCCTGAAATGTCACTTGAAAACAAGCTCATTAGGTACATTTCCCATTTTGTACATTAATCCAGGTGTTGATACAGTTTCCACCACAATATAACAAGAGCTCTTGATTTTCAGCTTTCAGTGTCATTTTCTTCACTTTTTTAAAGACCTCACCAATAGCTTCTTCAAGGGTCCTAAGACTTCCACTACCCATATATCCTGTCAAAATCCTCCTAGAGATCCATCATGTTTGCAGTAAGAGTGTCCTCATGGCCCTTCAAACTCCACCTATTACTTAGTTCCAAAGCCACTTCCATACATTTCAGATTTTTGCCATCGGATCTCCTCACTACATTACAAAACATATTCCTATTATTACAGTTAAACACTTATTTACCCCAAACTTACTGGCATAAAGTAATTAGTTATTGTGCTAACAGAAATACAGTAGGACACAGCCGAGATGGCCTGTCACTGCTCCATGATTTCTTGGACATCATAAGGAAGACTCCACGATTAGAGGACAAAATCACCTGAAGGTTCACAAGTCTTAACTATTTGAGAATTAATCCTGGGCTGTTACCAAGGATACTAATACATGGCTTTTCCACATATCTTATGCTTCCTCACAACATGTTTCGTGGATTCTAAAGCAAGAGTCTTGAGAAAGAGCAAAGCTGGTCAGAAGTCACATCCCCTTCAATGCAAGAGCCCTTTTACTGAATCAGACAGAATGTCATGATCGCTATTATCTGTTGGTTGATTACAAAAGTCCACCCAGTTTAAAGACGAGAGAAGAAAGACATCACCCATGATGGAATGGCATCTGTCTCATACTGTAAAAATAGGCATGCAGGATGAAATATATGGAGATATGGCCATTATGGAAAGTGCAATCTGCTAGAACAAGCTTGGAGATCTGTTTGATTAGGAACACTTTATTTCTATACACTGTAATTTATAAGCAGCCCAAAAGCATGGGGCAGATTAAAGACCTGCGTCTGCCCATAAGCTGGCTCATCCAGAAAAAGATTCTATTCCTCTGCAGGTCTCAGTATCATTACTTATTTAAAAACAGAAACATTATTTATAAAAGATTTTAAACAGATGATCTCTAAAGTTCTTCACATGTCAAATATTTTATAATTCATCTATTTTAAAAGATGGGCGAATGTTTTCCATCAGGTGCTGTGTGATTCTTGTTCCTTGTGCTTCGTGTCCAACTCTTTACAACCCTATGGACTGCAGCCTGCCAGGCTCCTCTGTCCATGGGATTCTCCAGGCAAGAATATTGAAATGCATTGCCATTTCCTCCTCCAGGGGATCTTCTCAACCCAGAGACCAAGTTTAAATGCCAGAATCTTCACCTGTGAAATGACTATAGCAATCTTTCCCTCTTAAGGTCATTATGAGAATAAAATAATATATGTAGAAAAGCTTAGAGTAAAACCTAAACTATAATAAGTACTCAATACATATTGCCTGTAATTTAATCGAGTATAAAGTCACCATACTAGTTTGGGAAGCAAATGTTGTGAAAGAGGTGACTTTTATCAAAATCTTAACCGAGATGTGTACAAATTTAGTCTCAAATAAATGTGAATAGAAATTACTCTTTGCTATTTTTAATAGTAAATATTTATTGATATCAGGAGTGGTATTAAAGATTTATACACATTTGGTGCTTACATAAACCTGTAAGACAGTTTTGAGAGTTAAAAATTGCTATTTCTCCCTACCCTATGAAATATTACCTTCTACATCGCTATATATTCTCCACATGTTTAATACTTTTTACTTTTCTGCATTACCAGATATACCAGGCAAGAGTGGTTACGAGATACTGAGGGTTATTAATAGACATCATTAGTAATAAACTACAATGTTAATTTCATGCCCCAAATGCCTCTTATCTGCTCCTGATTGAAAAGAATTCTTTGTCTGGCCCTCTCAGCCTCATGTCACCCCAGAGCACAGCCAAGGATTGGTTTCCTTTCTTAAAGAGTTAGACAATTTAAAGGAGAATAGAAAAGGGCAACCTTTCTTTTTCAAATGAGGATTTCTAAAATTCGAGAAGTGGATACTAAAAGTAGAAGGACACAGAAAAATCTTGTCATGTGATATCCTTATTTCAATCCTTGTTGTTTCAATTACCAAGCTACACTTTTCCCTTTAAAAAAAAAAGAGGTAAAATTAGTATATAATGTTATATGTTTCAAGTTACAGCATTATAATTCAACATCTGTGTCGAATTACACTACAAAGTGATAACCACCAGAGGTATGTTACCATCCATCATGGTACATTTGACTCCCTTCAGCCACTGTGAAACATAGTACAGAGAACCACCAAGCTACTTTTCAAAAATACAAAAAATTAAAAAAATAAATTAAACTGGTTTTCTTACCATAGGACTTTTCAGAGCTAACATCTGAGAGTCTCCAAGGAGGGTTCATGAATATTCACAGATAAATTTAACCTTGAAATTCATCTCCTAAAGGAGATCAGTCCTGGGTGTTCATTGGAAGGACTAACGTTGAAGCTGAAACTCAACAATATTTTGGCCACCTGATGCAAAGAGCTGACTCATTGGAAAAAACCCTGATGCTAGGAAAGATTGAGGGCAGGAGGGGAAGGGGACAACAGAGGATGAGATGGCTGGATGGCATCACCGACTCAATGGACATGGGTTTGGGTGAACTCCAGGAGTTGGTGATGGACAGGAAGGCCTGGCGTGCTGTGGTTCATGAGGTCGCAAAGAGTCGGACATGACTGAGCAACTGAACTGAACTGAAACTCATTTTTATTTTTCTTCCTAGGCTAGTATTCATTGGAATACAAGTTTTCATTCACAGAGTGTTGGGGTAGATTTATCAAGAATTCACACAATGATGTCAGATAAACATCTCTGGTAGAAATGGTAGTTTTGATTTGGAAAGACAGTAAGAGGCATGGAGGCATTTCTGCAGTAGAGAGTCCCAGATTAGTTAGCAACTAGAAATACCAGGCATTGGTATCAACAGGAAGACAAGAATGTCTGCAAACTGGGGACAGGAAGAGGGAAGCTACCCCAGGTAAGTTCACTCTGCTTTACACTCTAAAAGTGCTCAATTGAGATTTCATCCACAGCCAACTAATCCTTGTATTCCAGAGTAAGAACTATCATCAAAAGGCATGGGGCACAGACTAACTCAAGGTCAAGTAAGTTTTATCTTAATTTCTCACTGTTGATCAATCACAGGCATTTCCATCTTTTTTTATTAATAATACTTTTTTAAAACAGTGAAACCTTCTATCTCATTTGTGACATGTTGGGAAGTAAAATCACTGTCATACATTCACATCTGCTTTTGGTTCAGGTGGAGAAAGTGATAACATATGGCCTTCCTAGCTGCTATCCTGCACTCCAGCTCAGTCACTCAGTCATGTCTGACTCTGCAACCCCATGGACTGCAGCACGCCAGGCTTCCCTGTCCACCACCAACTCCCGGAGCTTGCTCAAACTCATGTCCATTGCATCAGTGATGCCATCCAACCATCTCATCCTCTGACGTCCCCTTCTCCTCCTGCCCTCATCTTTCCTAGCATCAGGATCTTTTCCAATGAGTCAGCTCTTCACATCAGGTGGCCAAAGTATTGGAGTTTCAGCTTCAGCATCAGTCCTTCCAATGAACACCCAGGACTGATCTCCTTTAGGATGAACTGGTTGGATCTCTCTGCAGTCCAAGGGACTCTTAGAGTCTTCTCCAACACCACAGTTTAAAAGCATCAATTCTTTGGTGCTCAGCTTTCTTTATAATCTAGCTCTCACATCCATACATGACCACTGGAAAAACCATAGTCTTGACTAGATGGACCTTTATCCTGCACTAGGGGTCCGTTAAGTTTTGACTGTTTACAATGACGAGCCTAATAAACCCACAGACAGCTCTTCTATGGATTCTGACCCAAAGTCCCCTTATAAGAAAGAACATAATGAATGGAGTCTAAAAGTTAAAAATAATAATAGTGACAATAAAGCTTTGGCTATAAACACTTGATTCTTCCTTTTCAAATAAAAACAAATAACATATTACTTGCAAAATTTTGGATTAGATACCAAAATTCTCAGAGACATTGAAGCTCACTGTATTCAGAGGTATTTGTTGTTATCATTTTTGTCTAGTCACTCAGTCGTATCCAACTCTTATGCAACCCTGTGAACTGTAGCCTGCCAGGCTCCTCTGTCCATGGAATTTCCCGAGCAAGAATACTGGAGTGGGTTTTCAGTATGCCACAGGGATCGAACCCATGTCTCCTGCATTGCAGGTAGACTCTACCACTGAGCCACCAGGGAGCCTGTATTCAAGGGGATAGTCTTGGTCATAATTTAAAACACTCATTCACATAGGGATAACATACTCTGTCCATCTTTGACATTTTTAAATGTTCCACTTAATTTTACTTGATTAAGATTGTCATTTTGTTCAGCCTTGCTAAACTTTACATAGTTGATCTTGCCACATAAAGCTGTGAGTCCATATAACTGAAAGAAGGAGAAAATTTTCAATCCAAAACAATTATATGAAACTTTCTTCTGATAGATAATTTTTACAGTAAAATGTACTTAACAAGATGTCTAATATACTTGCTTTTAGGCAAATGTCATAGAGAATTGGACCTTCAAATTTGGCAGGTACAGTATTTTAATAGTCTAATCTTGAAAGAAAGCTTATGTGTTAGATGAAAATATTCTCAACTGACATTAGAAGACTTGGACTTTTGTATGTATGTGTATATAAGACTGTGTGTGTGTGGGGGGGGGGCATTCTTCAGCACCTACTGAATGAACTTTTATATATGTTTCTTTCCCAAATGGTGAAATCTGTGCTTAGTCATATCTCTAACTTACAGGCCTATTCATTAATTCATTCGGCACATATTTACAGAATTATCCATTCTAAGCCAACTACCTGGATATTGATTGGGACTGAAGAGAAATTCATTCATTCATTCAACAATTCTATGAGCTTGGCTCCATGCTACATGCTAGAAACAGAAGGGTGAGTGAGATAAGATAGAGTCTGAGGAGAGTCATGAACAAATAATCACAGCGATGAACCCAAGAAATGAAAAAAAGTCTAAGCAACCAAAACCAAAACAATCAGGGATCTGACCAGGGCATTAAGTCAGTTGGTGAACCAGCCCCCTGCGCATACCTCCCAATCCTGTACAGAGGTAACAAAATTAATCATGTTTCCCACAGAGTTCCAGGTGCTGGCTGTGTGCCCATTTCACCCCTCAGATGATGATTCCATTTTACTCTGACAATGTCTCAAAACTATTCTGAAAGAGAAATCTTCAGAGGCCATGCAGAGCCTCCAGGCTTTAACCTTTCTGTTCCTACCCTCCTCCCCTGCCCCCCAAACCTGGAGGCACCTTAATTTTTAACCCTGGCTCAGATGCCTGACCAGGTCATGTGTGAGTAGTTAATGTCCTAGGGAGCTATCACCAGATCACTGGTTTCCAAGCCTGGCTGAACACCAAAATCACCTGGGGGTAGTGCTTAAAAACAAAAGTTTCCTAGAAATGCACAATCTAGGACAGAGATTACTAAAATATTGTCCCCAGTCCAGCAGTATCAGGACCATCTAAGAACTTATCAGAAATGCAGAATCTTGTCATTCAAAAAGACTCATGCATCCCTATGTTCAAAGCAGCACTTAGTGACTATAGCCAAGACATGGAACAGCCTAAATGTATACTGACGGATGAGGAAGATGTGGTACATAAATAGAACGAAATACTATCCAGCCACTATAAAGAACGTGATAATGCCATTTGCAGCAACATGGACAGACACAGAGATTATCCTATTAAGTGAAATAAGGAAGGAAGAGAAAGACGAACACACAATATCACTTATACGTGAAATCTGAAATACAACACAAATGAATGTACCTATGAAACAGAAACAGAATCACGGGCATAGAAAACAGACTAGTCATTGCCAAGGCAGAGGGGGTCAGGAGAGGGATGGAGTGCGAGTTTGGGGTTAGCAGATATAAGGCCTTATATAAAGAGTGGATAAACAGGGTCCTACTGTACAGCACAGAGATCTATATTCAATATCCTATAATAAACCATAATGGAAAAGAAGATCTCTAAAAGTGTGTGTATAACAATCACTTTGCTGTACAACAGTAGTTAACACAATATTGTGAAGCAACTATACTTCAAGTAAGAGAAAGAAACATTCAAGAGAAGGAATCTTGGGCCACACCTCAGATGCCCTGAATCAGAGAATCTGTGGGTGCAGCCTAGTGATCTTCACTGTAATAAGCACTCTAAATGTTTCTGAGGTAGTAACCATTTGATCTTGAATTTATGAGGTAGGCACTAGGAATTATTTTTTTAGCACCTCGGGTAACTTTGAAGACAAATGAGTTTGAGAACCAAAAGGAGAGTACTCCTCATGGCTCCAGACACTATTTGGAATGTCTCAGAAAGGTGAGATAAACAATGTACAAAACAAAATAATGGAAAAAATCTTGAAGAAGGAGAGAAATTTGCCAAAGAATTCACAAACTGAAAGGTATTGCTACCAATAGTAACACATTCAAAAGTTACACTATAAGATGTTTTTAAGAATGCATTTATTTCACAAATTGAGCCTATTTTGACACCTACAGAGCTAATCTTTTAAAGTTATTTATTCTAAAGCCATGATTTTTAAAATAAAACAATTTAAAGAATACATGCCTGAAATAGTAAAAAAGAAAGAAAGAAAGAAAAATGTTCTGTTAAATAAATGTCCTGATAAAAAGAGAGCTTTTTATCTTGGATAAAATGTGTGGCATTTTATTCTATTTACATTTAACACTAGCTTAAAGTATTACTGTATTTTAAATGTTTATAATATGAATATATCTCTGTTAATTAAGCTTATCTGCGCTTTACATTGTTTAATAATTGAAAATTAATAGGAAAGAGGTAAGAGCTAGAAAGACCATCACACTGTTGATTGTAGACTGCATATAGTAAAGGTGAAAACAAAACCTTTAATGGTTATGACTTTTTACTGCTTGTTGACTGCAAATAGATTATCTCCCAGAAGCACGCTGATAAGCTACGCTTTGGCACCCAACAGACGCTTGCTAAATCCCAGGTCTGTGGAGCCCTGTGTTAAGAACATGGTCCCTCTGAATCTTTTATAGTTTCATGCCTTGTGTCTGGACTGTGTCAAGTGCTTTTCATGCATAATTCTCCATTCCCACTCCTACACACACACACACACACACACACACACACACACACACACACACACACACACACNCTGTGGAGCCCTGTGTTAAGAACATGGTCCCTCTGAATCTTTTATAGTTTCATGCCTTGTGTCTGGACTGTGTCAAGTGCTTTTCATGCATAATTCTCCACACACACACACACACACACACACACACACACACACACACACACACACACACAAATCCACTGTGAGTGCTGGATCCTTAGAATCCCCACCTCAGGTAAGAGAACTGCATGGTAAAGAGGCTAAGCCACTTGGCTGCCTCAGCTGACCCTAGGCAGCCTTTATCCAGCCCATGTCTCTCCCCCTCCTTGAAGCCTAACAGCACGAGGAACACAGCAGGTACTAGGATGCTCAGGAAACGCAGCGCTGTTTTGTTTGCTGTGCACATGGCTTTCTGTCTGGCCTGGCTTAAAGAGTCCCAAAGTACTGAAAAGATGACATATTTCCAACTTTAAAACTATACTCCACTATAAACTAAGCCTACGAAAGTCCAACAAGATTTTTATTTTTCTCATGACTACTACTCTGATGCTTTGTTAAAAGATCAAATGTAACAAAATCTTTACAATGAATGTTTATTGTTTTGGCTTCACTTGGTACACTAAAAACATGCATACAACATGATCCGGGGCTGGCCTATTTCAACCTGATTCACTGAAGAGGGTGTTAGACTTTTCTCCATATTTTTCCAACTCAGGGCTTCTCAGAAGTATGGCTGGGAAGGAAAGAAGGAAGTCTGTCTTTCTGTCGATCTTGGCTTTAATACATCCTTGACTAAGCTTCCACGTATCACTAAAAATCTGCAAGAGGGAACAAGTGCTAGAGCCTTCTCTCCTAAGTGTGAATATTCTAAAACCAATCCAGGTTTAACTAGCTTAGTCAAAAAGATCTTGGGAGTCTCAGCACCAGGACATTTGCTTAAGCATGGGAGCAAGCACTGTCCGTGTGTGTGTGTGTCTGTGTGTGTGTAGGTGTGAACTCCAGCTGGCACTGGTGCAAGATACAACTCCAAAGTTGTAAGCATAAAGCAGGCAACTACTGTCATCAAGGTAGGCCAAGAAGAAGAAATCAGGCTTTGACAATAAATTGATGTAAAAGCCTGTATGGTTTGGTTTTTTGGGAAAACATAAATTCCTCACCACAGCTTAGCACTCACTTATGTGGAGTCTATCAAGGCTTTGCCTGACCAACTCGCCTTCTAACACACCAATTCCTAAATGTTACACACACCCTAGTGCTCCATCATGAACTCCTCACCTTGTTCTGAAATTTCCACGGGAGACGTCTTTTGTGACAAGGGTGGGGAAAATGTAGCGAAGAGTTAAAAGTGAATCTCTTACCTCTTTGAACTGTTTTCTTCGTACTTTGTGTACACAGATACACTTTTGATGTGTTAACTAGAAAATCTGACTAGAAAAGAACAAAGCAGCTGTCACTGGGAGGAAGACACTGACAAAAAAAACTACACAGCCCTTTATTGAAGAACTGTCAAGCCGTCCTACACTGCTGGGGTTGTCTGTGGCATTTATCAAAGACCTAGATCTGATGCAGGAAATTAAAAATAATAATAATAATAAATCTGTCCACTGGACATTTATTAAAAGAGTCTAAAATTATATTACATTTAAAATAACAAAAATTGATATTTTAACAATTCAGACACAATGTTGTTTTTATTAAATATATTTATATAGATATATTCTGGTATATACATGTACATGCTTCTCTAACCACAAAAATACACAAGTATGCATAGAGAATTACAGTACACGTGTCAGTAACAGGTCTATATAAAAATCAAAAGCACGTATATATTTTTCTCACTATGAAGGAATTTTTAATGAGTTTAAATGCTTTTTCTCAATGTTATTTTCATTTGAATATCATATAAAAAGTTGAATCTTTTTAATATTCTGAAGAGACTAGAACTTAAACAAGGTCCTTAAAGGCAAATTGATGTCTTCATGTTGCTCTACTGACTTACAATTATTTTATTGAACATCATTCCTGGCTTTAAATAATATACAAGCTTTGCTTGACTCCAGGTCTTTACATATTGATTATAAATTTGGGCTTAGTTCTAACTACAGTATTGCATGTAATTTAATAACCTTTTTCTAAGTAAATATACTGTATGTAATTAGTGTTGGTTTTTTTTTTTTTAACAAAATCCCGATAGCATGGACATGAGGAAAAAAGAAATCCATTAAGGAGTGCACAAGAAAAAAACTCCTCAACATAGAAACTATACATGTATTCAAATGAATGTAGCTCCTTATATTTTCAGGTCACAGTGACAGATTATGATAGAGCTTCAGGCTTCAGCCTTCAAATCTTACCTCGATATCACTGAAGAGTTGCATGACCATAGGCAGGTTATTTCACTTCCCTGAGTTCAGCTTCCTCCCAACTGTAAAAAAAAAAAAAAAGAAAGAAAGAAAGAAAGAAAGAAAGCATTTACCTAACTAGGGTTGTTCAGATTTTTAAAAGGCAGGGAGATGTTCTCATGGTTAAATAAGTTGAGAAGATGCAATACCAAACAATTCATTCTGCATTGAACAATGGTAAATAGATGGCAGAAAAGAATGCAGACCTTCTCAGAGCCTTTGATAGGTTCAGGTATCATTTTAATCTCAAGTACAACTCAGTGTTCAGAATGCCACAGAATTATTTAAACTGGAACATTTTTATGAGGAGTATTTCTAGAGATTAGCATTTCCCAAAACACAGTTTGAAACATGGTGGTTCTAAGGGGCATCTTAGGTCAAGAGAAACCCTTTTATGGCACACTTCAACTTGTGTATGTAGACCAGGTCACAAGAATCGGGAAACTCTTTGCTAACTCTAGTCATTGTTGCTTCAGTTGCAAAATGATTTCCATGGCCTGAAATGACAAGTTTACTTTTCCTATATCCATTAAGAAGAAACTCTCTGGAGGATAAATTATTAACTAAATACATTGTTCAGAATTATTTTTAAACTAAGATTAGAGTGTCCCCAGGTTGGGATTATGGGTGCAAAATAGGTGAAAGGGATTAAGTACAAAACTCCAGTTGTAAAACAAATAAGTCACAGAAATATAATATGCAGCATAAGAAATATGATCAGTAATATGGGGACACGTGGTTACTAGACTCATTGCAGTTATCATTTCATAATGTACATAAATGTCAAAGCACTATGCAGTACACTTGACACTAACAAAATAATGCATGCCACCTATATCTCAACTGAAAAAAGAATTTGAGATGTTGTTGCAAGTGGTTTATATGCATTTATGTATCCAAACATTTATCAAGTTGGACTACAGACCAAGCAGGTATCTAAATTTAGGATAAGCACTGGGTAAGATGGCCAGTGAGATGAGTTTTACTATAATCCCCCCCTCCAAAAAAATGTAATAAAAGGAATATTTTCAGGTGAGTTTAGCTTAAGTCCATGATTTCTTGTTTATTTTTGATTCTCAAAAGCTAAAATATTGCATTGAACAGGACTTTATCAATCTAATTTAACTTTTCGATCCTTTGAAGACAGAAAGAATTGATGATTAATTTCTCTCCTTTTTGAAAATTTCGTCCTCTGAAAATTCCAACATTTTCAAAGGATCTGATAAATAATACCAAGTTCATTGGCATTTCAAACAGACAAGACACATCTATTTTAAACCATTATGAATGTCATATTTCCATTCAAACTTGAGAAGATCACATTTTCAGCTACCAAGCAACTATGGAAAAATCTTTCAGACAACAATAACCTCTTAATTGAAGATTTCTCTTAAAATTATTTTTATAGAATAATGTGGGAGTTCTCCTTCTGAAAAACAAAATTACTTTTAATGAAGCGGTTCAAAATCAGGGCAGAGAAAGAGCAAAGAGTTTCCTTGAGGTTCTGGTGACAGTTTACATAAAAAGATGTTTTATTTTCTCTTTGCAGGGTGTACACCATCATTTTGTCTTATTATTCCTGACATTCAGTTCATCATATTAGCATCTTTGTGGGAAACAAGAAAGCAATTAAGGTTTTAGCTCTTTATTCTTTGGGAGACAGATGTGCTTTCCCTCAAAACTCTTAATGATGNTTTTATTTTCTCTTTGCAGGGTGTACACCATCATTTTGTCTTATTATTCCTGACATTCAGTTCATCATATTAGCATCTTTGTGGGAAACAAGAAAGCAATTAAGGTTTTAGCTCTTTATTCTTTGGGAGACAGATGTGCTTTCCCTCAAAACTCTTAATGATGAGGCAGACCTGGTCAAACACCAAATGCAAGGATTTTTAATGCAATAAAGATAGAGCTTTAATAATTTTCAATTACAGTTATTCTGCAATAATGTTAGCAAATCTCATCTAAAAAGTAAATTATTCATTGAATAGGAAATGGGAAAGTCTCAGGATTGTGTGACTTTCCCATTTAAAGTTTCACTAAGATTCTCCTTGATAAAGTCCTTTTAAAAGATTACATATTTTATACTTTGTTTCTATCCTTTTTCTTCATTATTGATGCTATTTCTACTTTTTAATATACTTTTCTAACAAAACACAGTAGTTATAGAGCAGCCATTCAGAGAGATCTATTCAGAATGAGTACTCATTCACTTGCTGCCAGAAATACTGATAATATGATATTTTTTGTTTAGTTTTAAGAATACATTTTTCATTTTAAGCAAATGAAACCTAGAACCAAATTTTTTAAAAGTCATTGACTTTCATTAGAAAATTGGTAGTAAAAAGTCTTTCATGTTACTTTTGCATTAGCAAATCTTACTTTTCACATAAATAAATACATCATTTATTGAAAAGTACATAGAATACAGCAAAACTATAGAAAATAATTTAAATTAAAACAAACAAAAAAAAGGCAACACAGTTTTCTTTAAAAAAAAAAAGCAGCAATGCCTTTCTCATTGAACTTGAAAAGATATCATTAACTTAGTCACTTTCTATATTTCCTTTGCAATAATTTCCGATATTTATGCTCAGATGAATGTTAGATTCTTTATAATCTACCTCCTCACTCTTTCTCTAGACAGGAATTTAGCTATATTTGTTTAATCTTCATGTCTTAAAACTGAAGGGGGAGTCCCAAATTTAACTTAGTGACTAGCTTTGTATAATACTCTTTCAACAAAAACTCATGATTGAAACACTTTGTGTTCAGAATTCTAGAACATACTATAATACAAACTTGCAGAAGATTTACGGGAAGTGTTCTTGAGTTCAGTAACACAGAAATCTCAACTTTTCCTCCAACGGATATCACCAATTTATCTCACAAACCAAAGCCAACATGTTTGAGATGGCAATGTTGTGGAAACTGTGAAGGCACATGTCAAATTCACTGGTTTCTGACAATTATTTTAAGTTCCTGGGTCTTCCATTTGTTTTAGATTTTGTTTAAGGAAAGAAATTGTTTCTCCACTGTAATAGGAAACTAGATTAGGGCAAGAGTAAGTGAATTAATTCCAGTATCTGTGAACACTGTTCCAGCTGGGATAAGAAATACCTTCTAACAGCCACATCTATTACCTTCGATCATGTCACTTTATAAAATGCTCAGGGTTTATTTCAATGACAGATACTTTAATGACAAAAAAAAGAAACAGAATCCACATTTTTTCTTAAGGAGCACCTTTCAGCACTGCCTCTCTAGACAAGATATGGATGCTTAAATCTTCATGAGTTTATTTTAATTTACATACTTAATTAAGTATGTATCAATGCATAAATATTAGAGGAACAATATTGTTCATGAAATTATTCAAGAAGAATAGTTGTAGTATTAACTTTTATTTTAGAAACCATTTTGAAAAGCCCTTTACTGCTGGAATTTAGGTAGAACTAATATAGCAATATAACTATTATGGGCTTCCCAGGCTGCACTAGTGGTAAAGAACCCACCTGCCAATGTAGGGGATGTTAAGAGACGCAGGTTCAATCCTTGACTCAGGAAGAACCCTGGAGGAGGAAATGACAACCCACTCCATTATTCTTGCCTGGGAAATCCCATGAACAGAGGAGGCCTGGTGGGCTACGGTCCATTGGGTCGCTGAGTCAGACATGACTGAAGCGACTTAGCACGCACAAGGTAGCAACTACATGCATAGTGCTTAGGGTCTAAGAGACCTAGGTTCAAATTCGTGCTTGACAAATTACCAAAAAGCTTTAACTTCACATTTCTGGAGTTCTATTCCCTTTTCTTGGAAGTGGAGACGGCAATAGTAGCTATCTCATGGATTCTGAGCTGTCTAAGGCAATAAACATATCTGAAACTCTCAGACCAGTATCTGGCACAGAGCAAGTACTTAAGAACAGGAGCTAGTGACTAGCAAATTGTTGTAACGAATAAGCAGAAGTAAAAAGGCATCTTCTCCAATCTTGTCAAAGTTGACCTGCATCAACAGAAATTATGGTCTTATGTGAAATTTAGTCTCTATCAAACCCAGCACTGTATATTTGATTCCATAATTCTTCATATGATTTGCACGGTTCTCTTCTTTATTGCTTCCTCTCTCCCTATCTCTCAGTTCAGTTCAGTCGCTCAATCGTGTCCAACTCTTTGCGACCCCATGAATTGCAGCACGCCAGGCCTCTCTGTCCATTACCAATTCCCAGAGTGCACTCAAACTCATGTCTATCGAGTCGGTGATGCCATCCAGCCATCTCATCCTCTGTCGTCCCCTTTTCCTCTTTCCCCCAATCCTTCCCAGCGTCAGAGTCTTTTCCAATGAGTCAACTCTTCGCATGAGGTGGCCAAGGTATTGGAGTTTCAGCTTTAGCATCATTCCTTCCAAAGAACACCCAGGACTGATCTTTAGAATGGACTGGTTGAATCTCCTTGCAGTTCAAGGGACTCTTAAGAGTCTTTTCCAACATCACAGTTCAAAGGCATCAATTCTTTGGCACTCAGCTTTCTTCACAGGCCAACTCTCACATCCATACATGACCACTGGAAAAACTATATCCTTGACTAGACAGACCTTTGTTGGCAAAGTAATGTCTCTGCTTCTTAATAATATGCTGTCTAGGTTGGTCATAATTGTCCTTCCAAGGTGTAAGTGTCTTTTAATTTCATGGTTGCAATCACCATCTGCAGTGATTTTGGAGCCCCCAAAAATAAAGTCTGACACTGTTTCCCCATCTATTTCCCATGAAGTGATGGGACCAGATGCCATGATCTTCGTTTTCTGAATGTTGAGCTTTAAGCCAGTTTTTTCACTCTCCTCTTTCACTTTCATTAAGAATTTTTAGTACTTCTTCACTTTCTGCCATAAGGGTGGTGTCATCTGCATATCTGAGGTNCAGAGTTCCAAAGAATAGCAAGAAGAGATAAGAAAGCCTTCTTCAGCGATCAATGCAAAGAAATAGAGGAAAAGAACAGAATGGGAAAGATGAGAGATCTCTTCAAGAAAATTAGAGGTACCAAGGGAACATTTCATGCAAAGATGGGCTCGATAAAAGACAGAAATGATATGGACCTAACAGAAGCAGAAGATATTAAGAAGAGGTGACAAGAATACACAGAAGAACTGTACAAAAAAGATCTTGACCAAGATAATCACGATTGTGTGATCACTCAGCTAGAGCCAGACATCCTGGAATGTGAAGTCAAGTGGGCCTTAGAAAGCATCACTATGAACAAAGCCAGTAGAGGTGATGGAATTCCAGTTGAGCTATTTCACATCCTGAAAGATGATGCTGTGAAAGTTCTGCGCTCAATATGCCAGCAAATGTGGAAAACTCCCTATCTCTAGAGAAATATTAACATAAGTTTCATTGATATGACAAGATTATCATTGCTGACTATGAAAGTGTTCAGCAAAAACATGAAAATAAAGCACTACCTGCCAACATTAAAATGAAGAATCTCCTAAAGTAAGCTTATTTTTTAAATAAATTTGAATATTTCGTTAAAATCTCCACTTGCATAATTAACATCTTTACATATATTGATACTTTGAACTCCATATTATACTTGAATCACTATTCAAATTCTTTATTGCAGAGATCATTTCTACTTGGCTTTGTCAAAGATATTTTCTTAAAAATCTTTTCCCAATGTCTTGATTTCTAAAACAAATTCTTCTTTTCCCTGACTTCATTTTTTGACCAAGAGGTATGAATGAGAAAAACTCTAAACAGAGGCACCCATGAGCACTGAAATGTATTTGTGGGCAATTTGTGAAGCTAAATGACTTCTACCCACTTTAGCTTAAATGAATGCCTTGACAAATACTCTAAATACAAAAGTTACTAAAAATGCCTTTGATTCATGTTTTTTGATGCCCATCTGCATAAACAACTTATGTTTGACTACTTTCCTTTCAATTTTTATTTATATTTTTCTGTATTTACAAAGAGGTTTAGTTGGAGAAAGAAGATTACCCAATATTTTCTACCTGAGGTCAAAAGGAACATCCAGCTATGAAAAAATGATCTAGATGTCCCATCAATTCCTCTTGAGAGTTCAGTAAGTTGAGAAACACGGGGTAACCTACTCATTGTAACACTCAACAAAATATAAGGTAAGATCTGGTTTAAAACATTCTCATCAGGAACACACACAACTAGACCAGCACACATCAGAGATTTAGATTCATGGAGTTCACAGGCTACTCAAGGTTCAGTTCTTCTTCCCACAGTCTCCTATGGTGGGTATAAAACTGAGATGAATGAATTGGTGCCTCCAATTTGATCTACCTGTTGATTCCAACCTCATCAGGGTGCCCTGTTGTCTTAGTCAGCTCAGGCTGCTAAACTAAAATACCACAGACTAAGTTGCTAAAACAACAGATACTTATTTTTCACAGCTCTGGAGGATGGGGGTCCAAGATCAAGATACTGACAGATTCAGTCCCTGGGGAAGATCCTCTTCCTGGCTGCCAACCATGGGTTTACAAGACAAAGAAAGAGAAGCTCTGATCTCTCTTCCTCTTCTTCTAAGCATACAAATCCCATCATGGGAATTCCACCTTCATGACTTCATCTGAACACAATTATCTCCCAAAGACTCCCACCTCCAAATATCATACTAGGAGTTAGAGATTCAACATACTAATGGGGTCGGGGGACAAACATTCAGTCTATAATAATTTATCAGTGTACCATATCTCACTTCCAAAACTCATAGCAGGAGATAAACTCATATATATCATTTTTCATTTATGAGTGTGCTAGATCAAATCCCTTGGGCCAGCTCTTCCTACATTAGTTGAATCAGTGGTCAAGTAAAATATAAATAATGTCTTGAGATTAAAAACTTAGTGAGACTTGATAGCCTGCTTTTTCAGTTCATCTAATTTTTCCTCTGTATATATATTGATTTTGGTAATTGTTTATAAATTTGGCTTGTGTACAGTTACATGACTATAACCTGGCCAATTATTTAGCTTTTAAGAATTATGTACATGATCAAAATATCAACAGCCTAATAACATGGGGAAATTGATTTAGTGAAAACAAGAGAGTTATGTCATAACATAATCACAGATAATTAAAGTCTTCATGCCTTTTAAATTTCTGTTTTATCATTATGGTGCAGTAAAACTTCCTAATTAAAAGAACTCTACCATATGCTGTTATATGTGTCCATTTTGTTCTGAAAGGAGATGTATATGTCCCTTCATATGCTTTACTCTAAGCCATCTGTGAAAACTAATCCTGTGGCAAACACCAACCAGCAGTTTTTCAATTTGATATTATAAAACATTAAAATACTTGGAATCCTACATCCGGCCATGTTCAATTGCTATTATTTCTTGTTCATAGAAGGCACCCTGGAATATGGGTCTGTGTGAGTTTTGGCAACTCTATTGTGAAAATGGAGTTTTAGTGACTTTCTTAAGACTCTCAAAGATTAAAAAGAGATCAAGTCCAACTCTGTTTGTATTCAACATCTTTCTTTTGAAAGAGAATATAACTGGAAATTTTTAAATCAACATAAATATCAGACTATCAGCTGGCAAACTGATTCATTTACGTGAACTGTGGTTATTAAAATATTTGCACTTCTTTCTCCCATTATATTTTGCAAATTGTAAATATTTACCATGATTTCTTTTTGTGCCTCCCAAATAAAGAAAATTCTTTGTTAAATTTTTACCATGCTATCTTAACAAAGCATTGAAAAATTTTAGATATAGCCAACAATACTTAAATTCTGCTCATTTTTGTTCTGTTGTGGAATATAGCAGCTTGATGCTGTTTTACACTCTTTATCATATTAGTCTTTACCCTCAAATCAATATCCGTTCAGGTAACTCCCATCATTTCCCACGTCTTGGTTCACCATTGTTTCTTCTGTTCCGCTATTTCCTTTCTCCTGAGATTCCATTTTCCTCTTCTTGAAGCCCATCTTTTGGTTACTATTTGGCAAGCTTCTAAGAGGGAAGCATGCTTTATATTACCACTTTTACTCCTGAGTAGCATATGACCTGGATTCATAACTGTAAGTTGATAATTATTTCCCTCAGGACTTTGCAGGTATTTTAGTGGTTGGGTTTTGGGGGAGTTTTTTTGACACTTGTTACTATTGCTGAGAATTCTACTCTGAATGAATGCTCTGCTCCTTTGTAAGTAATCTGTCTTTTCTCTCTCCCTCTTTATAAGGCTTTCACTTTATCTGTGGCATTTCACAATTTATTTGTTTCTAGGTGTTGAAGTGAAGTCGCTCAGTTGTGTCCGATTCTTTGCAACCCCATGGACTGTAGCCTATCAGGCTCCTCTGTCCATGGGATTTTCCAGGCAAGAGTACTGGAGTGGATTACCATTTCCTTTTAGGTGTTGATTTACTTTTATTTACCTTGCTTAGGATTCACTGTAACTCCAATCAGGAGATCCATGTCTTTCATTTATACTTAAAATTATCAACCAAATATAATATAGTTTACCTCCCAATCACTGTATTATTTCCTTCTAGAAAATCCAGTAAATTTCTTGGACTGTTTCATTTTCTCTGCCATGTATTTTAATGTTTCTACCTTATTTTACAATTTTTTTTAATCCATCAGGATAGCAACTGCTATAATGTCTTTAAGTCCCTTCTCTCTCTTCCTACCATTCACCTCCCATATATCTTATCTGCTTTTTTACTTACTCTCTGAGGTCTATTATAGGACTGTATTCCTCTTTTATGTAACTCCTGATTTTAAAATCAAAATTGTCTATTATTAAATTTATACAGTCCCTCCTCATTCATGAAATCTTTAATCAATTTAAACTTACTTGTATAAAACCTTCATATACCTCAGATTCATTTCAGTGTCAATCCTCCTGTTTGTAGAATCAGTTTATTCTATTAATAGTTCATTTCCTTGCATGATTTGTATTTTTCCTTTTTCTTCTTTTTTTTTTTTTTTACTGCAAACAGAGCTCCAGTTAAGATTATTTTTCCATGGAAGTTCTATGCACTATGTGTCATAAAAACAACTCCAAGGCATAGTTTTGGGGTTTTGGCAGGTGGGGAGCCTAAACTAAGTTCCCCCATCAATGTTAAGAATCCAGTCTCTTGTCATTAAAGATTATATACAAACTGTTATCCTGCTAACTACACTGGATAGAGTTCCCTCTATAAATCCCTGGAACCTGGATATTTCCCCCATCTTTCTTTTTAACTCAGCTATAAAATGTTTTATCGTTAATTTTATCCAGCCTATCCATATGTTCTCATGTGAGGTAAAAAAACTCTTTCATTAACTCTGTTCCTTGTATTATAAGACCAAGAAGTCCCCACTCCACAGTGTTATATAAAGATCTAAGATCAATAGCACAGTGCTTGGTGATTCATCAGTGAGGTTAAACTAAGAGACATGACTTTGATCAAATGAGGAGTAGAGGTCCCCAGGAAAGCCAAGGACATTATGAGCAAACGGCTTCAGGGGGTCTTAAATTTCATCAAAGAAAGGTTTCTTCCTATTTACTAATTTCTTATGCTCTGGTAGAGGTGTCCTGCCACACCCAAGGGCTTTCCTTCCAACTCTACAGATAGGTGGCATTTTTTTCAGGTGTCTGCCCAGAAAACAATAATTTCCTCTTTCTCTAGGAACTGCCTTTCACCACCTCTTTCCTATCTCCACAAGAACAAGTCCTCAACAGCCTTGTTTTCACTGATCCAAGCTGGATCTGGAATGAAACTAGGTTAGTCTTTACATGCGGCTGAATGTACAGTACATATACCTGGGAGGTATAAAGTGGCTGGATTCCACACTATACAAAGAGAAGACACAGCAGTTCTATAAGACAAATGGGAATGAACAANTTAACAAATATACACAATGGAAGTTTAGAAGCTCCAGTCCAGATGTTTAAATGGATATTTATTAAATTTTAAATATTCATTTGATTCCATTTATTTGGACATATATTTATGTCCAGATATATTATGTCTATCTATTTATTAAATGGGTACATCAGTTCAGTTCAGTCGCTCAGTCGTGTCTGACTCTTTGCGACCCCATGAATCGCAGCACGCCAGGCCTCAGTTTAGTATATTTAGTAGGATTGAAAATGTGGAAGTTAACTGAATGTAATATAAACATAAACTTAAAAAGGAATTAAAATACATATCAAATCACTGTTTCTTACATTTTGCCTTCAGCTTTCCAAAAAGCAGCACAGAAAAACTGTTCAGGAATGGGGAACACCAGCTATCTTGTGGTTAGTAAAATTTCTCTTCTCATGAGAAAATGAAGAGAAACACTAAATACGGCCATGACAGGGCGGGAAGTTGCATGCTGGCTTCCCAGGTGGGGCTCAGGAAATCCAAACTGTTTGATTTAAGTCTTCAAGGGAAAGAGAAGCTCGTCTGTAACCTCTGAGGAGAGATCCAGAAGACCCCTGAAAAGAGGAGAAATATGGTCTTCCTGCCACACTGACACCCTTAATTATGGCTTTTGAGCTTTTGATGTTCTGACACATAAATAGCTAAAAATTTGCTTTTTCATTTTGTGCACTTGTAAGTTGGAAATGTCATCAAGTTTCATCAAGATTGAAATGGGGTCCAATTTGCTAAAAATGCCTCATGCATAAGGAAGTTGTGTGCTCTCTTCCACATGGGAGTCAGCCTGTACAGTGCATTATGCACCTCGAGCTGGAAAGATCTCGATATGCCACTCAAAGACTGAGAAGGAGGGAGCAGTCACACGTCAGGGTCTTTGCCCTTTCAGGGGGAGGGGTGCTCTTATCCCTCAAATATTCAATCCCCCAATAAAACAGTTCTGTGTACTCTCTATACAAGTACTATGTATAAATTATGCAATACACAGACTGCTTCCTCTGATTCGTAATTTCTGAAACAAAGACCATTGTTCTGCCATAGCTCACCCCCAAACAAAGGCAGGCAAGCCAGTGGCAAAAATATCTGCTGTTTTATATTCCTTTTACCTTTAACAAAGTATAAAAGCAAGAACTTTTTCTTAAACAGTAGGAAAGCAAAGCGAATTAGTCCAAGGAAAGACCACATCCTTAGAATTTCACCTTATCTTTTCCACTGGGATTCCATTTCCCTTGATTCTGTCAAGAATCTCTCTGAGATTCTAGGTCTAGTAACAAAACTGGAAGTGTTTGAGTTACTCTACTAGAGAAGTGTTGGTGACTCAGTCATGTCCAGTTGTTTGCAACCCCATGGACTGTAACCCATCAGGGTCCTCGGTACATCGAATTCTCCAGGCAAAAATACTGGAGTGGGTAACCATTCCCTTCTCTAGAGTATTTTCCCACTAAGGGATTGAACCCTAGTCTCCTGCACTGCAAGCAGATTCATTACCATCTGAGCCACCAGGGAAGCCACACTCTCCTGGGCAGACAGATTTTTATTTACTTCTTCACTATTGATTCTTTTTCCTTCTGTTCTTTCTCTGAATCCACACATAATGACTATTTTATATACTCATCATGTAATTCAGGATACTGAGAACCTATAGCAAAGAGTCTGCTGTCCAGTAATTCACATTGAAAGGAACAAGATCATAAAGTTGTCAGATTATTTCCCACTAGGACCCCATATCTGAAAAACAGGAACCTGGAAAGCAGGCTTTCCAACCCACCCACAGTCAGAGATAAGGTGTTTGCATACGGCTTGATGTACTACCAAAATTTCTGAGCAACTCTTATTGCATCCAAAAACTCCTTACACTTCTTCGTTTTATTTCTCAATGTATCTGTTTATTTTAAAGATTTTCTAAAAATATTTTAAGCTCCGTGCCACAAAGTATAATTGGCTCTTGTTAAAGGTTCCTCATGCTTCCAAATACAGCCTGACCCAGCCCTTCCTACCACAGGATTGCTCATACCCTCGTCTCCACACTGAAAATAAAAGGTCTGAGTGATCACAATAGTTTTAAAAGTGTTTTTATGTTGATCAGCATCATCAAAACATTCATAGCCAACATTAATTAAATGCATACTGTATGTCAGGTATTATGGGAACTCTTTATACACACACTCTCATTTAACAGTTAAAATATTCCTATAAGCCGGCACTTTTTACTTCTCAATGTACAGATATGGAAACTGAGGCTTAGAAAAGTTAAATAACTGGTACTTAGTTCCACAGCCAAGAAAATCAGGATTTTGATGATTCCTACAGTTGGTGAAATGAAATCCCTGTGCCCAACACACAGTGAGGCCAAACAACAGCAACACGTCAGAGTTGCGAACAGTGAAAGGTTTACTGAGTGCCCTGGAAGGAGATAGATGGCTCCTGCCTTAAAAACCCCAAACTCCCCAAAAGCTCTCAGAAAAGTCCTTTCATAGGAAAGGTTGAGGGAGGGGTATGCTAAGTTGCTGCAAACTTCTTGGTGTGAAAGCCTTTGTTCTTGAGGTGAGTCATGGTAGGGCACAAATGATCCCATAAATCTCCACCAAACAAATGTTACTCTCTGTTCTGATAAGAAAGGGCGAGGATCTCAAGGCACAACTTCCAACGTCTGAGGCCCAGGTCCTGGCTAAGAGAATGCAGATCTCAGCTAGCAGCTCCCTCAGGGCCAGTCCTCAGGCCCCGCCATCGCTGAGGGAGTCAGGCAACCAGGACCTAACAGGCCCTCAGGTTGCTCAGGCCGCCCACACATTGGGGCAAGTCCCACAGACCATGTTCCAAACAGATGACTGCTGCCATTAGGCCTCAGAGGTAGGGATGGGGGAGAGGTTCATCATGGCCTCAAGGTCTGGGCCTGGTCAGTGGGCGGACTTGGCAGGGGCTCTGGAACCCTGCAGGACACAGCCCCCATCCNTGGACATGAGTTTGAGTAAGCTCTGGGAGTTGGTGAAGGACAGGGAAGCCTGGTGTGCTACAGTCCATGTCGTTGCAAAGAGTCAGACATGACTGAGCGACTGAACAACAGCAACAGCAAACCTTCACCTGGCAATGGGGCACCACAGGCCGCGTGCTAAGGGCTATGCATGGCCACACTCTGTTACACTATGACATACTGCCTGTGCGTATTTGTTTTTCACACTACTTGCAGAGACTTTATCAGACTCTCACATTCAAAAGAGGAAACCAATACTTCCAGTTTCACATCATATACTGAATAAGCAGCAAAAGTATCAGCTCAATATCTTCTGACTTTAAGAGTTTCCATTCTACCACAGCTGCTAGTATCATTTCCAGTTCCACATTTCTAGAAATCATGATAGAAAAAAGCTTAAATGAACCAATGGAACATGAGGAAACTTAGAGTCTTTATTTTCATGTAAATCGTCTCAGAATGAAGGTCAGGACGTAAAGATTCAATGACCTTAATTGTAAAAGAATTAGAAATTCCATTAGTAACTATCACAATTTAATAATGTTCATTTTTTTCTAAGAATGGGTGATAGTTACAGGAAATTATAGCTACCTCTTAATTTCTAAGACTATTTTTTCAAGCGCATTTTCCTAGTTAAAGATTAGGTGACTTTTTCAGCTGCCAATAACAAAAAGGTTGAGAAAAAAAAATTTGCTATTAAGAAATTTCCTATCTTCAGACTGCTTCTAACAGGAATGCACAGTGGTAAGTTCCCTGTCCCTAGAGGAACAGGCAGAAACTAGAAAAACTTGTCAAGGATGGGACAGAAGAGATTCACAGTCTTTTAGGTTGACAGACTTTTGAAGAATGTCATAACACTGAGAATGTCATGGATATTTCCCCCACAAAAACAGAGATGTGCAAAATTCTGCATACAGGGGTAAGAGGCTTTGCTCTGCCACGTCTATACAGCAGGAAATCACTTAGTTTGCACTGACTTCACAGTGTAGGTATAGAAAACAATATGTTAACCGGGCAGGTTTTCCACAGGCTTTGGCTCATCTCCCTCCCTCCCTCAGCCTGGTTTCCAAATGCCTATGGAAAAAAGCAGTTGCAACATGGCATATTTTGTATGGCCTACCAGATGATTTCCAACAAGTCCATTCTGAAGGAGATCAACCCTGGGGTTTCTTTGGAAGGAATGATGCTAAAGCTGAAACTCCAGTACTTTGGCCNTGGAAAAAGCAGTTGCAACATGGCATATTTTGTATGGCCTACCAGATGATTTCCAACAAGTCCATTCTGAAGGAGATCAACCCTGGGGTTTCTTTGGAAGGAATGATGCTAAAGCTGAAACTCCAGTACTTTGGCCACCTCATGCAAAGAGTTGACTCATTGGAAAAGACTCTGATGCTGGGAGGGATTGGGGGCAGGAGGAGAAGGGGATGACCAAGGATGAGATGGCTGGATGGCATCATTGACTCGATGGACATGAATGTGAGTGAACTCCGGGAGTTGGTGATGGACAGGGAGGCCTGGCGTGCTGCGATTCATGGGGTCGCAAAGAGTCGGACACGACTGAGCGACTGAACTGAACTGAACCAGATGATTTATTTATTTTTTTATTCGTTCAACCAAGAGGTGTCACATAAAAAGACTTCTAGGTTCTGATGAATAAAATCAGAGGTTCAAGGTAACCATGGGCATTTCAAGAAAATACCAATTTGCTGAAGCTGAGTGAATACCAAACCATGCCTTTAGATGAGGCCATGCCAGTTTGCCACAACACTTATCACCATCTATTGTCATCCTCAGCCTGATTTACTAATATATATTTCTTATTTCACTATGCATTTCAGTTTGTGATCCCTGAAAGAGAAAAATCTTTTTTGGTCCAAAGTTTTCCGGCTCTCAAAGCAGCTGGCATGCTTCTGTTTAACCAGTGCCTCTCAATAGAGATACACATACTACTTAAGGTGGGGGGAAAGAGTGAGCTTAGGGCCAAATTAAACATAGGAGCAGAGAAACCTTTGACAAAAGTCTAAGGAAAAACCCAATGCACCCATTAATTTTCAGTCCATATGCCCATTTTCTCCTGATGACCAGAAAGAGGTGGTCATCTCCTGATGACCACTTAGCAAGCTTTTAGAGATCAGAGACAAGGTGCAGTTCTTTCAACCAGAAGCTTTCTCTCCAAGCCCGCTGACTATAAGCTTGAACTTGGAGCTGTTCATACAGAAACAGGAAACGATTCTCCCTCCTTTGCCCAATTCACCTTGTGTGACAGAGCCCCCAGCTCACTGATTAAGGACAGAGGAAGGATCTGGGAAAAAAGGTAGGGACCTGAAAAGGAGATGCTTCTCCAGGGGCATTTCCACTAAAATACAAATTGAGATTCCCAGAAAAACTCCGGGGGCACCTACAGAAATGATTACAAATAGTCCTCCAGTTTCAGAGAACTTTCATGTCAGTACATTGGACATTGACAATTTAAACAGAGTGTTTGGATGCCAGATTCAAGTGTTTTTACATTACGCAAGGAGCAAACATCTGCAGCAGTTTCATGATGATTCAGTTACATTTCTCTGGATAGCAGTACATGGCCACTGATTTAAGAGGTGTTACTGTTTCTTGGATTTTTCACATTGCAGGCAGACTCTTTACCATCTCTTTACCCTGAACCATCAGGGAAGGTTGGTTCTTACGTTATTATTACTAAGAAGACAGAGGAGCAGAGAAAGATGAAATGCTGATGGCAGTAACAAAAATTGTAGATCTGATCACCTTAATTATAGAATCACTAAACAGCATCTCACCTCAACTGAATGCTCACTGGTCTCAGCTGTATATTAACTCTGAAGGCAAAGACCTAATTTCAGAACATATAGGAAATACCAAAAATATATCAAAGAGAGAAACCAATGACTGTAATTAGAAAATTGATCATTTATTTCTAATACTCTAGCATTGGAATGCTGCCAGAACTTCATAATTTGTATTATAAATTCTCATGATTTGTAAGCAGTAGTCAACTTTTCCATCTTCTCCATTTTGCCTACATTTGCAGGAAGGTATTAGGTACGACACCATAGAATTATAATTTTATTTTTGTTATTAATTGATTTTTCAGTTTAATTCAAGCCACATAACCATTTCTGGTCTGTTTTTTCCTCTGTCAAATAAGGCATTCTATCATCCCAAAGATACTGGAAGGAAAAGATCCAATAGTGGATATCAAAATGTTTAGAAAAGGCAAAGTAAGATACTACTCAGATATAAAGCACTAGCAAGGCATGAGAGTGTTATGTAGACAATGCTTGTTGTCTCACATAAAAACCTAACTAATGGGTTGCAGCTGCTCTCCCAGTTTCACTATGCTGCCCAAGGACAAGAAGAAGAAACATGCTGGAAACATGGTAAAGAAAGACAAACCTTCAGTGAAAACATCTAGGGGTAAGGCCAAAAAGAAGTAGTAGTCCACAGGCAAAGTCTGGGACAAGCTCAATAACCTAGTCTTGTTTGGCAAAGCAAATAGGACAAAACTCTGTAAAGAAGTTCCCAACTATAAGATTATAACTCCAGCTGTCATCTCTGAGAGACTGAAGATCCATGGTTCCCTGGCCAGGGCAGCCTTTCAGGAGCCCTTTAGTAAAGGACTTATTAAACTGGTTTCAAAGCACAAAGTTCAAGT
Source organism: Neotragus pygmaeus (assembly GCA_006410875.1). NCBI lineage: Eukaryota > Metazoa > Chordata > Mammalia > Artiodactyla > Bovidae > Neotragus > Neotragus pygmaeus. Next base: position 1,850,812 of record SJYV01003135.1, read on the forward strand.
AATTTATACCAGAAACACCAAGGATGGAGATGCCCCAGCTGCTAGTGAAGATGCATGAACAGGGCTGACCAATGTTACATTTTGAAAAAAAAGAAAAAGCATTATTAAATCAAAAGATAACTCATAAAAAGTTGCCTTTTTGTCACAAAGACATTAAGACATATTTATTTTATTTTACTCTAAAATCTTCTTTTAAATCTCCTTAAGTTCTCTTTTCATTAAGCAATCCCCCTAATAGTCTCCCAGGTAACACAATCAAGATGCAATTTAGAAAACAAGTGATTATAAACACTTAATATTCATTTACTTCTTCCATCCTGTCATTTGTTATTGTAGCATTTATAGCTTTAAATATTACTCCCATCTTATTTAGAACAACATTGGGAAGCACTGCTCATTTATCTACTTAAGAAAGGCAATTTGGAGGAGGGGTAGCTAGAGTGATAGCAATTTGTCATTAACAGCAGTTCTAATTAAATAACCTCATCTACACACGACTGCACCCACCATCTTGTGCATTTTCCCTAAGTATCTTCTAAACCATAATAATCCACCAGATCAAAAATTCAGCTGCTTATGAAAGTGAGAAAATAGTGATTTACATGTTACACTTTAAAAGCTTCATCAAAGCTGTAATAATTTTGTTGGATAAACAATGTGAATCTTGAAATTAATAAGAATTTATAAATATGAACAATATGTACCCCGAGAAGAATATGATTTAACAAGGAATTGATAAACATGTTGGGCAAATAATCTGCATACTAAAATCTGTGTAATGGAGATAGGAAATTAAATATTGAAACATGTAAATAATACACAGTTTGGTATGTTAGGTCTTTTTCCTCCCCTTAGTCGGGTTAAATTCCAGCTTCACAATAACAGACGTCCCAGTGCAGGTCCTGGTCATTTATAAAAGAAAGAAAACAGAGTAAATTGACACAGATCCCAAATACAGATTCACACTAGGCAGGAAATAGAAAGTGGTTTGATTAAGCTCCATTTGGAATAGCTATCTGGTAAAGAATGGAGGCAAATAGCTGTGGAATTCTTTTGTAGACTTCCAAATCTGCATTTGGAGCTCTTTCCTCTCAATTGAATAAGTGTCTTTGAAAATTGGAATCAATGTTGCAGGTCCAAAAGACCATGGTGATATGGAACTCAATGAAAATACTGCCAAGGCTAAATTAATTAGAATATTTATATAGGACCTGAAATCTGTAGACAAGTGTTTTTGGTAGGCCATTCAGGAAGATCTTACCAGAACTAGGTGACTAGGTGGCAAAGTCATCAGACATTACTTTCTTCTTCATGACAATTATTTCTGGGAGGAGAAAACCTAAAAATTCTTCCCCAGTCTGCCCAGGGCATGGTGCAAGTACAGATGCGAGGCATGGGGCAGGGAGGCAAAAACTTTGAAAGATTGGGCTGTCAAGACTGATAAATGTTAGCCAAGCAAGAGGCAGTTACATGCACTTTAAGGAGAGAAAACAGCATAAGCAAGAATCTGAAGGGACAAAGCTCATGTGCCAAAGCATAAATAAGAGGTGCAAAATGTTTGAAAATAAAACCTTAGGAGAAAAGGAGGCAAAATTACCTATGCTTGTATTTTCCATGCTAAGAATTTTAAAAATTTTAACCTGAACACATTGAAGAACAAGCTTAAAGAAGATATAAGTAATATTGGCAAAATGTATAATTGAAAAACGGTTGGTATCCTGAATATATAAAGAACACTCACCAATCAATAAAAAGACAATCTAAATGAAATATGAACAAAAGCTACAGACAGGCAATTTTCAGAGAACAAAGCCTAAATGATTACAAAAAGACACTTACAAAGATGTTTTGTTTGGTAGTAATCAGGAAAATGGAAATTAAAACATAACAAGGTACCATTTTAAGTCCATCAGACATAAAAATCTGACAATGCCAAGTACAACGAANCAGACAGGCAATTTTCAGAGAACAAAGCCTAAATGATTACAAAAAGACACTTACAAAGATGTTTTGTTTGGTAGTAATCAGGAAAATGGAAATTAAAACATAACAAGGTACCATTTTAAGTCCATCAGACATAAAAATCTGACAATGCCAAGTACAATGAAATATGGAGCAGTCAGAACTCTCATACACTATTAATGTGCATATTGGTATAATATTCTACAGAAAAAGCAATAGCTAATAAAAGTTTAAGATATCGATACCATTTGATCATACATTTCCCTCCTTGTAATATATCTTAGAAACGTCTCACATCATATATAAATATATGTAAGTACCATTATAGTAGCAGTATTTATATTCAAAAAATATAAATCACTTAAATATCAACAGAAATAAAAAAATGTGTGGCATACTAAGAGTGAAATATTAAACTTCAATGAAAATGAACCAGAGCCACATATATCAAGGGTGAAATCTCCTAAAATAAAATACTGAGGGAAAAAAAAGAAAAACCAAGTTGCAGAAAGATATATACCTTATGATGCCAGTCATATAAACTTTTAAAACATGCAACATAATAATCTATACTATTCAGAGATGCATATGTATGCAGTACAATATAAAGATAGACATGGGATGTGGGAATGATCATTGCCACACTTCACAGTAAGTTGTTTTAAAGGTAGGAACAAAGACCCTGAGAGTTTCTGCTTTTTCTGGTAATATTTCTAAAGCACAGTCGTAGAGATATGAGAGCTCATTGTACTATTTTTTTTACACATATATGAAATCTAAAATATGACATAAATGAACTTCCATGAAATAGAAACAAACTCCCAAACAAAGAGAAGAGACCTGTGGTTGCCAAGGGGGTGGGGGTGGGGGTGCTGAGAGAGGGAAGGACTGGGAGTTCGGAATTAGCAGATACAAACTATTATATAGAGAATGGATAAACAACAAAGACCCACTGTATAGCACAAGAAAATATATTAAATATCCTATAATAAACCATAATGNGGGGGGGGGGGGGGGGGGGGTGCTGAGAGAGGGAAGGACTGGGAGTTCGGAATTAGCAGATACAAACTATTATATAGAGAATGGATAAACAACAAAGACCCACTGTATAGCACAAGAAAATATATTAAATATCCTATAATAAACCATAATGGAAAAGATATATTATATTAAATATATAATATATATTTAAACAATGACTCAGCCCTGCACTTTCCAAAGAGGATTCAGCAAGACACTAACTTGACCTGGACTTGAGTCTCAAAATTAACTCAAGAATTCTATATTCAAAAATATCCACAAATGGTTAAATTTGGCAAAAGAGACACAAACTTAGAGATGGAAAACAAAACAGACAACTCAATTAAAAAGTAATACTAAGTTCCCTATGGGGGCAGGGATGGGGACATAATTTAACCTTTCATTCCCTTGCTCCATATTTATTATGTGGTGATAATAATACAGGGGATGTTGTGAGGATTAATAAATTCATTTCTCAAGCTTTGTAGATAAAACTGTGCTCCATAAGTACTTTAAGAACTATGAAATGGTTTGTTTATGCCAGTGTCCTAGTCAGCCATTCTGTAAACCTTATCTCCCAGTTCTGGGTTTTGAGATGAATATGGGGTCTTTCAAATAATTGCTAGTAACCTTTGAGGATTATGCATTTTAAGCACTGGTTCACAATGAATATGTGACCGGATATATGTCACACAAGAGAAAGTCAAAAATATAATCCCTGAGAGGTTAACAACACAAATTGTATTTAGAGTTTCAATTTGCTACAGTAATTTCAAACACTTTATTATAAGTGACTTTGGCCTTCATACCCAGTGTTTGCCAATACAAAGACATCCTGATTACAAGTCTATTAGAAATAAGTTAGGGTTTGAACTAGAAGGCAGTAAACAAAGTTGTAAAATTCAGTGGAAATATATACACTATGCTCTTCATAAAGATAATTAAAGAAGTTTTTGAATAGTTTTCCTAGAAGCAGGCAATGAAGTGTTAGTCGCGGAGTCATGCCCAACTCTTTGCAACCCCATGGACTATATATAACCCACCGGGTTCCTCTGTCCGTGGAATTCTCTAGACAAGAATTCTGGAGTGGGTTGCCATTTCCTCCTCCAGGGGATCTTCCCAACTCAGGGATCAAACCCAGGTCTTCTGCATCGCAGGCAGATTCTTTACCATCTAAGCCACCGAGAAGCCCCTAGAAGCAGGTAATGGTTCATCCCAATTCATCCACACTTTCTTGCCTAGCCTCCTTCTGGAAAAAAAAGCACAAAGTTGGAAAAAAGTTGGCCCTTTTTCAATAAAACCAATTTTGAAACAAAAATTCTGGCAATTTTATGATAATTTTAGATGTATTCATTCATCCCACAATTATGTACCAGAGGAATGCTTTTTATACTTGTCTTTTAGCAGCCATATTAATACCTATGGTTAGGTACTTACTAGTATTCTAGGTACTTACTATATATATTCTCATTTAATTCTCACAACACCACCTAGGAACTATCACTGTCCACATTTTTTAGGTGAGGAAACTGAGGATAAGAGTAATTTAGGAAAATTAAGAAATTAGTGTGGCCCAAGATTCCACTACTGGTAACTGGCCTAAATGGGTGTTGAACCTCCTTTTTAACCATGATGCACATGGTTTTAACTTGATTCACAGCAACAAGTAAAAGTGTACACTGTGATGGGTTCTACAAAGAAAAGGTACGTGGTCTTAAGACAGACTAAATGAGATTTAAACCAACCTGGCAGTAGGAGACACTTGAGCTGAAATCTGAAAGATGACTAAGACTTCATTCGAGAGAGACAAGAATTCCAGGGAGCAAGAAGAAGAAACGACAAGGGCCCTGTGGCAGGACGGTAGGACTAAAGGCAAAGAAGAGAAATGAGATCACTGGGGTAGAGATGAGACATTGAGGAGAGACTGAGGGAGAGCAGAGATGCAGACAACCCAGAGCATCCATACCATGTGAAGGAGCTTTGTCTGTTAAGATCAGTAGGTGGAATAGCTCTGGAGGTGTTTAACAGGGATGCGAGGGAGTAGGAGGCTCACATGAGCATATCCACTTTTTGAGATGATCTAGACTCTAGAACGGGCTTCCCAAGTGGCTAAGTGGTAAAGAATTCATCTGCTGATGCAGTAAGTGGGTTTGACCCCTGGATCAGGAAGAGCTCTGGAGGAGAAAATGGCAACCCACTCCAGATTCTTGCCTGGGAACATTCCATGGACAGAGGAGAATGGTGGGCTATAGTCCATGGGGTTACAAAGAGTCAGTCACACCTGAGCACAAACACACACACATACACCCAGAGAGCAACAGACTGAAAGGAGTCCAGAAAAGATGCCTGAGGCTATCAGATTGGTTCAGTTCAGTTGCTCAGTCATGTCTACCTCTTTGCACCTCCATGGACTGCAACACACCAGGCTTCCCTGTCCATCACCAACTCCCGGAGAATGCTCAACTCACGTCCACTGAGTCGGTTGATGCCATCCAACCATTTCATCCTCTGTTGTCCCTGTCTCCTCCTGCCTTTGCTCTTTCCCAGCATCAGCGTCTTTTCAAATGAGTCAGTTCTTCACATCAGGTGGTCAAAGTATTGGAGTTTCAGCTTCAGCATCAGTCCTTCCAATGTCTATTCAGGACTGATCTCCTTTAGGATGGACTAGTTGGATCTCCTGGCAGTCCAAGGGCCTCTCAAGAGTCTTCTCCAACACCACAGTTCAGAAGCATCAATTCTCCGGCACTCAGCTTTATTTATAGTCACATGTGTAAGTGACTATTGGAAAAACCATAGGGTTGACTAGACAGACCTTTCTTGGCAAAGCAGATTGGTTCAGGTGAGAGATAATGGTAGTGACCTCATCAAGGAACTGCTGGTAGGGATGGCAGGGAACTGACAACTGAGACCTACTTAGGAGATGAAAAGCAACAGGGATGGGAAAAAGGGAAGAAAGGAAGAGATCAAGGACCGGCAACTCTTAGGTTTCACTCACATACAGTCTGAATCTTATACAAAGGGCACCAACTACGGGCTGATGGTTACGTGATTCTCAAAGTAAAAAGCAGTGCCTCAGGAAAAGTTAGCCCCTGGAGTCCGGTTTGTGGTTTCCCCATATACCACAACATAAAACGTAAAAAAAAAAAAAACTTACTAGAGAAGGTTAGGGCTGCAATACATCCCCCAAAGGCACCTAAGGGCTTTGACTGAGAACTTCAATCATTCACTTAAAAATCAAATAGCTTTGGTTTTAGAAAACAGATATTTTTCATGAATAGGGTAATCTGGTTTCGCTCCAGGCATCATTTCAAACATTCTCTGGAGAAGTACTTCTGAGTCTCAGTTTGCATCTCTAAAGAACCAATGAGATCTGTGCCCTCTCCACCCTACCACGTGGGCTGAATGGCACCTCAAGGAACCAAATCCTTTCTTTCATGACTGTCCAGAACTCTTCTCTGGGCTTGATATCGAAAATGTTCACCCCGCACATAGTGGGCAGGATATTTCTGAATGTCACACTGAGAGGAGCCCACAGTGTATTATCTAACCAAGAAACCAACTTAAAGATAGCTTCTTTCATTCAGAAAGTGGTTATAGTGCAAGTCTAATACAGAGCAGGTTATCTTGATTCCAAGCAGCTAAGCCAAGTCCTGTCTTCAGGTACAAAGATATACAATTCAAGTCAGTGGCAATTAAGGCAGCACAATCCTCTAGAGTCTTATGGCGAGTCCAGAGCATTTCTCTAGCTTGTATTTAGTTTTTGTTGCTTCAATTTCCTTATCTGCACAATGGATATAACAAAGTCAATGAGAATTGAAAGAAGTAATCAATGAATGATACACTGTCTCCAGAATATGTTCTTCATAAATGTTCATCATTATGATTATGCCCCATCTGGTGATATTCAGAAAATTAGGTGAGAACATTGATGTCAGAGAAAAGACAGCCCTTAGCTACAGGCGTTTTGGGCTTCTCTGGTGGCTCAGTGGCCAAGAATCCTCCTGCAAAGCAGGAGACACAAGTTCAAGATGTGGGTTCAAGATGTGGTCCAAGCCACGGGTCAGGAAGACCCCCTAGAGCAGGAAATGGCAACCCACACCAGTACTCGTGCCTGGGAAATCCCATGGACAGAGGAGCCTGGTGGGCTACAGTCCACGGGAATGCAAACGGTAGGACACGATTTAGTGAGTAAGCCACTCCCACCACATAGGAATGTCACATTCTAGTGAAAGAGACAGGGACTAAAGGAAGGCATGTAATGAAAAAAATCAGTGGAAAAACCTTGCCAGGCCTCTAACCCTCTGTCCCCTTGCTCCTCACAGTTTTTTCACTATGCCAGTCCTAGGAGGGTCCTGGCACAAATCTGTAGAAGAAAACTTGAAGAACATTGATCTTGTAAAAAAAAAAAAAAAAATTCTAGACAATGCATCCAGAGGCTCTTGCCTAAGAACCTGATGAGACAGATCACTAAACTTTGCTGTCTCACACCACCATTCCACAAATGCCAGGGTCACAAATCTCACCTACATACAAAAGCACATTTGTATTTATTGTTGTTGTTCAGTCACTAAATCAGTGTCGAACTCTTTGCAACCCCACGGATTGCAGCACACCAGGCTTTCCAGTCCCTCTCTATTCTCCCAAAGTTTGCTCAAAATCATGGCTGTTGAGTTGGTGATGTTATTTAACCATCTCATCTTCTGGTGGCCCCTTCTCCTTTTGCACTCAATATTTCCCAGCATGAGGGTCTTTTCCAATGAGTTAATTCATCACATCAAGTGGCCAAAGTATTGGAGCTTTACATTCAGTATCAGTCCTTCCAATGAATATTCAGAGTTGATTTCCTTTAGGACTGACTGATTTGATCTCCTTGCTGACTAAGGGACATTTGCATTGAGGAAAGGATAAAATGAGATGTTAAGTGAACAGCCATTGAAAAATAAAAGCAATTAACCCAGTGTCCATCTAGTAAAAGCAACGGTTTTTCCAGTAGTCATGCATGGATATGAGAGTTGGACCATAAAGAAAGCTGAGTGATGAAGAATTGATGCTTTTGAACTGTGGTGTTGGTGAAGACTCTTGAGACTCCCTCGGACTGCAAGGAGATCCAACCAGCCCATCCTAAAGGAAATCAGTCCTGGGTATTCACTGGAAGGACTGATGCTGAAGCTGAACCTCCAATACTTTCACCACCTGATTCTAAGAACTGACTCACTGGAAAAGACCCTGATGCTGGGAAAGAGCAAAGGCAGGAGGAGATGGGGACAAAAGAAAATGAGATGGTTGGATGGCATCACCAACTCAATGGACATGAGTTTGAGAAACCTCTGGGAGTTGGTGATAGACAGGGAAGCCTGGTGTGCTGCAGTCCATGGGGTCACAAAGAGGTGGACACAACTGAGCGACTGAACTGATAATGAACTGATATTAGGCTTCTCTGATGGCTCATCAGGTAAAGAATCTGCCTACAAGAAAGGAGATGCAAATCAGTGTCACAAAGAGATGGACACAACAGAGCAACTAAGCACCTACTACATGCTCTGCAATGTGTAGATGAATGCAGAGCAGAATGAGTTTACATGAGGTCCCAGTTTGGGGGCAAAGAATGGTTTTTCTTTGGGTGGAACATGGAATAGCAGTTTTCAAGCTTAACAATACAAGGCAAGATAAAATGATAAATGATGCAGTTGAGATGATCATTTGATAGGATTTTAGAGCAATTAGAGAACAATAAGGATAATGCTCTCTGTCCTCTTTAAAGGACAGAGTTGGGTCAAGAAAGATGACCCAATGGAAATTAGAGGCTGTTCCAGGGTGCAAACAATCTGAGTGATGAACCAAAGGTGGAAACGAGGAAGGCAAATTTGCAGGAAACTGGAGTGTCTATTGTTAATCTTAAAAACTTACACATAGCTTTAAAGAAATTTAATTTTTGAAACCCTCACTTAATCATACTTTCATTTCATTGCTTATATTTCAGAGCAGGCATGACTGCATATGGGCAAACTGAGACCAAAAGTTCATTTCCAAAACTAAGGCAAGTAGCACAGTGGAAACAAAGGTCTAAAGCCTGGCTAGATATTAACTTTCTCATTTCTAATCTCCTCTTGGATATTATGTTCTCAGGTTCCATGAGGAAAACAGGAAGAACTCTCTTTTATTTCTTCCAAGAACTAAAAGAAAGCAGTCAGGGGTCCCAAAATGGAGGCAATTGGAATTGAGCTAAAGATTTAGTCTCTCCTGGATCATGGAAAAAGCAAGAGAGTTACAGAAAAAACATCTATTTCTGCTTTATTGACTACGTCAAAGCCTTTGACTGTGTGGATCACAATAAACTGTGGAAAATTCTGAAAGAGATGGGAATACCAGACCACCTAACCTGCCTCTTGAGAAATCTGTATGCAGGTCAGGAAGCAACAGTTAGAACTGGGCATGGAACAACAGACTGGTTCCAAATAGGAAAAGGAGTACATCAAGACTGCATATTGTCACCCTGCTTATTTAACTTATATGCAGATTTCATCATGAGAAACGCTGGGCTGGAAGAAGCACAAGCTGGCATCAAGATTGCCGGGAGAAATATCAATAACCTCAGATATGCAGATGACACCACCCTNAGTTAAGAATCCACCTGCAATGTGAGAGACCTGGGTTCAATCCCTGTGTTGGGAAGATCCCCTGAAGGAGGACATGGCAACCCAGTCAAGTATTCTTGCCTGGAGAATCCCATGGACAGAGGAGCCATGTGGGCTATGGTCCATGAGGTTATAAAGAGTTGGACAAGACTGAAACAACTTCATATGCTCACATAGTGTAAATTACATCTGAAGGGTTTGTACATTCTGGGAGTTCAATAAACATTTGCTGAGTTATGGAGTCACATTTTTATAAATTTAGCTAGGGATTAAATAGAGAACTCAACTGATATTACCCAAGATAGTGCAAAACTTGCTTCTATGGTTACCCAACTTGGCAAATTCAGTACCTAGAACCAAGAAAAACCATGGGTCTTCCCATACCCTTAAGGTCTTGATCCCACTGCCTTTATCTGGAGAAATATTACCTATATTGAGTTGAAAATGTGCCTCTCTGAAACATCACCCATTCAGTTCAGTCGCTCAGTCATGTCCAACTCTTTGCGACCCCATGAACCACAGAACGCCAGCCTTCCCTGTCCATCACCAACTCCTGGAGTTCACTCAGACTCACGCCCATAGAGTCAGTGATGCCACCCAGCCATCTCATCCTCTGGCGTCCCCTTCTCCTCCTGCCCCCAATCCCTCCCANCTGAGACTAATTAAGGAGTGATTCTGGGTACATGTATTCCTACCACAAGTAACTGACTCATGGTGTAGGGGGGAACTGTTCAGGCTTCGTAAAACTGCCGTTTTCATCTTTCGGTGATAAAAGATGAATTTCTTACACAAAATACGGTTGTAAGAGGTTTGCATTCTAACTCCTGGAAGCCTCAATGTATGTGTTTTAGAGTGACTTTGTGTGTGCGTGTGCTAAGTCGCTTAGTCGTGTCTGACTGTGCGACCCCATGGACTGTAGCCTGCCAGGCTCCTCTGTCCATGGGATTCTCCAGGCAAGAATACTGGAGTAGGTTGCCGTGCCCTCCTTCGGGGGAATTTCCCAACCCAGGGATCGAACCTGCATCTCTTGCATTAGCAGGCGGGTTCTTGACCATTACCGCCACCTGGGAACAACCCAACTTTTCTTTAGTAACAGTTTAAATAACAGAGTAATAGGCTGGAAGAGTTTCTATTTCGGATGATGAAATATTCAGGAGAGATAAAATTGCTTTAGAGATGGCTGATCTGAGCTCAGTTTAGAATTCATGATGCACTTCTGACCTTAAACAGAAGGACAGGTGAGTTCTTAGAGTCGTCAGAGACCTGGATGCCGCTTCTGCTCTCTCACCACTTTCTGTCTCCTTGCTTGATATTCGTGATATACACTTGAACTGTTGGTATGTAAGGTTGCAATCAAGATACCTTAGGTATCTTGCCACCAAACTGTTCCTTTACTCATCCTTTCATTTTCTCAGTCATGCTTCTTTTTGATCCTTAACAACGTTTCCCTGTACCCATCTTCCTGGAATTAACTGCTGGTTCGATTTTTTTTTTTTTTCCTTTCCTATCTCTCTAAGTCAGAAACTTCCTGAGGTTCCTAAGAGCTGGCTACGTCCACAGGCATCCAGGTTTCCCAGCAAGTCTCCATGGCAGTGAGATTTGCAAATGAATCCCCCCAGATCTGAGAAAACAGCAACAGTTGTCTAATTAATCCCTGACTTCCAGGCATCTACCAGGGCACCAGTGGGTTTCAAGAGAGCCAATGAACCAAAGTCCGAGGATTGAAAAACCCAATCAGCTGATACTGGCAGCTCCAGAAAGGAGGAAGTCCCCAAACGGAACAAAATATAAAACCAGTACTAAATCTGACTAACAAACACACAAACAGCAATTAAATTATTTATGGTTCCAATGCCTACCTCGCAGATTTCCCAAGCTCTCTGCTCACACACGTATCTTCCTCTGCTCTCTGCCTCCCCAAAGACTTTGCTTTCTCAGCCTACAACAGTCTTCCCAAGAGTCAGGCTCTGAAATACACATGCTACACATGCCCTGCCTCAGAAGATCCCCTGGAGAAGGAAATGGCAACCCACCCCAGTATTCTTGCCTCGAGATTCCCATGGACAGAGGCTATATAGTCCATGGGGTCACGAGAGTCGGACATGACTTAGCAACTAAACCACCACCATACTAAGTATTTTAAATATACCTCCCTATTTAAAGTTATCATAACCATATTGGAGATTACACCTACTTCCACGTACAAATGATGAAACGCTTAGAGTTTTAGGAACTGGTTTAAGTCACACATGCATGGTACTGAAAGAGACATACCAACTCCAGTGCCCAAGGGCCTGTCAAAACTTGACTGAAAAAGAGTAGCTTGTGGGCCAGCAGAGAGATGAGATGCTCACAGACATCTTCCTGACCCATTGTGATGTAAGCATGTACATTCCAATGCCCTATTGCACTTCCATCAGGGCATTCAGGGGTGAATTTTCCCTTCCAACCCAATTCAACCTTTGTAGAATTCTGGTAGCATTCACAAAAAAGTTATTATGTGTTCCCTCAGTAAGTTCAGTTCAGTTCAGTCGCTCAGTTGTGTCTGACTCTGTTACCCCACGGACTGCAACACCAGGCTTCTCTTTACCAACTCCCGGAGCTTTCTCAAGCTCAGATCCATTGAGTCAGTGATGCCATCCAGCCATCTCGTCCTCTGTCGTCCCCTTCTCCTCCTGCCATCAGTCTTTCCCAGCATCAGGGTCTTTTCCAATGAGTCAGTTCTTCACATGAGGTGGCTGAAGAATTGGAGCTTCAACTTCAGCATCAGTCCTCCCAGTGAATATTCAGGACTGATTTCCTTTAAGATGGACTGGTTGGATCTCCTTGCTGTTCAAGGGACTCTCAAGAGTCTTCTCCAACACCACAGTTCAAAAGCATCAGTTCTTTGGTGCTCAGCTTTCTTTATGGTCCAACTGTCACATCCATACAGGACTACTGGAAAAAAAAAAACNTGTCACAAAGGGCAGGCTGACGGCATCCTGGGCACAAGCAATTGCTGGGCGCCCAGGTCTTCACGCTTTCTGTGCTGGCCATCGCGTCCCTGGGTCTCTGGGCTACCAGCCCCTCTCCAGGCATCCAGGCTTCGTGCTCACAGAGAGCCTGGCGCCCTGCCTGACTTTGGTTTCTTTAAAATCCGGCTTCTTTTCCTACTTGGATCTCTAGGGCCTGTGGTGGTATCCGGGGCAGGCTGACCGCCAACCGTCCTCTGCCCGCCCGCCCAGCTGCTTCTCTCGGGCAGGCAGCCCTGCCAGGGCCCAAGGCTCTCCACTGTCCCTTCTTGTCCAGATTTCCCAAAACAAAAATCAGGCCACACCATCTGACAAAGACTCTCGTCTGGTTTATTTATGGGGAAAGACAGGGCTACAAGGGCCAGGTTCTCTGGGTGGCGGCCAGGCTCCTCCACAGGCCCTTGGATGCAGCACCCTCCCTTCTGAAGCCCTGATGTCCAGGGTGACGGGCTGGGCCCCTGCAACAGTGACCTTGGGATGTTGATTACTTCCAGAGCCAGGATGGCAGCCATATGCCCCTGGACCCCTCTGTGGGTCGTCATTGCCTAGACATGGAGCCTGAGCAGCAAGGGTACTGACCAAGGGTACTGCATCCAAAATAAAGGCTCAGTGGGCCCACTGTCTCTTGCCACTGTGGGAAATTCAGGGGAAGTTCACACACGGCGTCGAGTGCCCATGGGATCCTACTCCCGACAGGGGACCAGGCCACCAGGTGCCCGCCGCAAGACAGTGGTCAAGTCCCAGCGTATGAAAGGAGACACCAGACAGATGTCCGATCCACTCCCCGAATCCAAACTCATCCGTGGAAACTCCAGGCACCGCATGGAAACCACCCACACTAACCCGGCCTGCCTACCAATGCGGCCCCGCCTGGGCTCTCAAGGCCTCCGCTGGAGGCCAGCAGGTGAGCTGACGGCAGCTCAAGCAGGCAGAGGCCACACATGCTCCAGGCCAAG
>SJYV01003135.1:1871037-1924110 GCA_006410875.1 Neotragus pygmaeus
GAAAAAAAGAAAGAAAAAAAAAAAAAAAAAAAAAGAGGGGCAAGGAGAAAAAAGGAGGAAAAAGAGGGGGGGAAAGGGGGGGGGGGGGGGGGGGAAACACATGAAAAAACAAAATGTTTGCTTTTGAATGAGTGATGAATTAATGAGTTGGGAGAAAATGAAAATCAGAAGTAGTGTGACTGTTCACGTCTGTATGTCCAGAGGCTGGCACAGAGTAACCTGTTAACAGCTGTTTGGTTTTTCTTTTTTTAATAGCTATTTGTTGAATGATGAAATGAATACTCAGGTTAGTGAATGAACAATGAAAGCTATACTGTTGTTTCCAATCTTTGAGCCTTAGTTTTCTCCTCTGTGGGCTTGTTGTAGGTACTTGAGGAGCCCTTCCACATCACTGAAGGAAAAGCTGAGTTGAATGGCCCAACAGAGTTAGATAGATGGTTCTGCATCCTTAGTCAAAACAGACTTCCTGCTGCAGAATATTTGGCCTTTCGTACGTGATGATAACTAAGACAGCCAAACACGTTGAGGGCAAAGTGATGGCTGATTGTGGGTGAGCTGGATGAAGCAGCTAAGACTGATTGGATTTTTTGAAACAGTTCCTCATGATTGTGACATTAGCTTGAAGGCTGAAAAACACAGATTATGGGTTGAAGGAAACTTGTCTAAATAGAAGAAAGTGTGATTAAAGAAAATCAAGCCGGCTAGGATGTCTTGGAAGCAAAACCCATCGTAATGATTGAAACAAAGTTGGTGATGGTGAGAAGGGTGATGACAAACGAATGTCTAAGATGTCTCTGCTTTATGCCAGTTGCGATGCTAAGTACTTGACGTGAACCACCTCATTTACCCTGATAATAATCCTATGACCTATGCATTACATTCATCACTTTTTTAGACATGTGGATTTGTTAGGGTCACAAGCAGAAGTAGTAGAGTCGATTTAAACCCTGGTTATCCTCGGTTCCCCAGGCCTGACCCTTAAACCCCAGTTAAGGTGCTCTAGGAGAAGGTAACAGAGGCTATGATTCTCTTCCCATTGGTTTTTCGTTTTTGTTTGGCCATACCACAAGGCATGTGGGATCTTAGTTCCCTGACCAGGGATTGAACTTATGCCGCTTGCAGTGGAAGGGTGGAGACTTGGCTGCAGGACTGCTGGGGAAGCCCCCCAACTGGATTTTGTTGTGTTTCATCACCTACATTTCACTGACATAGATCAGCAGTTGAGCAAGGGCTCAGATGAGTGGTTTTGGCTCCAAATCTCTCTTGAGGTTGCAGAGATACAGTGACATGGAGGTGGGGGGTGGTGTCTGGGGACTCTCTCTGTGGTCTTTCCGCATGGACCAGGTCAGGCTTCTTCATTAACATGGCAGCCCCAACGCAGTCAGCTGCTTAGCCGCCAGCTTCAAGAGCAAGGATTCCAGCTAATACATTGCCTTTGAGGGCCTAGCCTCTGGGGTCCGCAGAATGACTTCTGCTGCAGAGGCTGCAAGCATGTTCCAAGCCCACCCGGGTTCAGAGGGAGAGGAATTTGATCCCACCACTTGACAGGGGAGTGGCGAGGATCTAAACAAGTATGGGGGAAGGGAAACACACTTGTGTCCATCTTTGGGGAAAATGGCTGCAGCATGGAGGATTGGGGGGCCGGGGGTGGGGCTGTAAGTAGGAAGACACGCACACGTGGTCTTTACTCTTTACTGGAGGTTTCATTTAACTTCCGTCAGAGAACTTTAGCAAAGGGGGCATTGGAGTCTCTCTACACTCTGGGCATGAAGAATGGAAGCCCTACTCACCTGGTCAGGTCATTCTGCACCTGCTGTACACCAGGCCGCCTGGCAGATGCCAACAGAGTCACCCCAGACCCCCTCCCCAGTTTAATATTACTATTAGCATATCAGGCAGGAAGAGCCGAGGCCAATTAACTTGCCTCCAGGGAGCAGGGAGCAGGACCAGAATTCAGTCCCAGGGCTGGTCTCCACTGCATTCTCCGCCTTTCAAAACCTCACTCACTTGCCCCATTATTAGGGCCATTTGTGTTTTCCCGTCTCCCCTCTTGTGTCTTTCTTGGACACAGGTCATCACATAACTTCCACATGGTGCTTTGGAGAGAAAGAATGGCTATGTATCTCACAGAAAGAAAAAGAAGCCGCCTTCTCCTCCGGAAACTGCCTTTTTCTCTTGTTCTCCCAGAGTAGAGCCGTCATGAGGATACTATGCTGAACTGGCCAAAAAGCAATTTGAATGATGGCTTCTGAGATCGGCAGTCGCCGTGACTTGGCAGGGAGCGGGGCCTTAACTGCTCTGTTGTATAGATGATGCCTGAGGCCTGAGCACTTCTTCCTGTCAGGCTCTGTCTTCCTTCTGGGAAGCTCTGTGTGAAGCAGCCCCCTTTGCTGTGAACAAGCACCCTTTGACCTGCTTCCTCTCTTATTTATGGCATCGCAGGCCTTCCAAGAGAGCAGAAACAGGCTGGCCTAAGTTTAGCAACCTGGGGAGCTTAATGTGGCTTTGGCAAGAAGACCTCGATACAAAGAGTCTTAGTTGGCTGGCCAAGAATAGCAGGGGACAAAATAAACTCACTTTAAAAATAATAAAGGGAAAAAGGGAAAGAAAGAAGAGGTGGGAGAGGAAGAAAAAAATTAAGAAAGAAGGGAGGAAGAAAGAGGTCATAAAAGGCAGTAAAGTCACTATCTTCGTATGCGCCAACAGCAAATGAAGCAGAAAGTGTGATGAGATAGCAGAAGAGGGGTTCACATGGGCACCGTCATGACTTGAGCTCCCTCATGGCATCGCCAATGCTTTACCAGTATCGTGTGATATCTAATAATATGTAACACTAAGAATAAGCACGGCCCATCACTCCGCATCAGGGTGACTCTAGACATGACCTCCCGCAATAACCCACAATATCCTCATCCCCCTTTTACAGATGAGGAAACTGAGGCTCGCTGGGGCAAGTACTCTGCACAGTGGTGTTAGCCCTGCTCTGAGCAGCGTCTTGGTAAATCCGCCAGGTTGCGTGACCAAGGGCTGTCCCTGGGGGCACAGAAAGCACGTCCAGGCTTGAGTTCAAAGCGAGAGAGTTAACTTTTCCCGAGAGAGTTAACTTTTCCCGTCTCAGTAGCTCTTTTGGGCCTTCTCAGCAGGCCTCCCAGGGCAACCCCTCCTCCAAACCTGAGACTGTCCCAGGCTCCAGAGCCTCCAGAAACCGTCTCAGTAAGAGTTTTTCTGTTGACACTAAGGCCATTATGCTGTGTCTGTGGGGGGAAATATGTATTTATTATTCGAAGCCTTAAGTGTGTTTTCCCTTCATTTCATTTAAATGAGAATTTATTAGTCCCTAAGTACATGCCCTTTATTTAGTGATGTGTTGGTAACAAAGTGGAGAAAGCAATGAATAAATCAGAGCAACTGACAACCTAGCAGGAAAACAACTTGTACATCAAACCAGAAGCCAGCGAGCAGAGTCCTTGGGCACCATAGGCAAGCCACTCTCTGGTCCCTCCAATTAAAAAAAAGAGAGAGAGATTTATATTTTAGAGCAGTTTTGGCTCACAGCACAATCAAGCAGGAAGTAGAGAATTAATTCCCATATACTCCCNACCTCATGCGAAGAGTTGACTCATTGGAAAAGACTCTGATGCTGGGAGAGATTGGGGGCAGGAGGAGAAGGGGACGACAGAGGATGAGATGGCTGAATGGCATCACGGACTCGATGGACATGAGTCTGAGTGAACTCCGGGAGATGGTGATAAACAGGGAGGCCTGGCGTGCTGCAATTCATGGGGTCGCAAAGAGTCAGACACGACTGAGTGACTGAACTGAACTGAAGATCATGGCATCCAGCCCTATTACTTCATGGCAAATAGAAGGGGAAAAGGTGGAACTAGTGACAGATTTCCTCTTCTTAGGCTCTAAAAGCACTGCAGATGGAGACTGCAGCCATGTTATCAGAAGACGATTGCCTCTTAGCAGGAAAGCTAAGACAGTATGTTGAAAAGCAGAGACACTACTCTGCCAACAAGGGTCCATATAGCCAAGGCTATGGTCTTCCCGATGGTCATATATGGTTGTGAGAACTGGACCATAAAGAAGGCAGAATCCCTAAGAATTGATGCCTTTGAAACATGGTTTTGGAGAAGAACCTTGGACAGCAAGGAGATCAAACTAGTCAATATTAAGGGAAATCAACCCTGAATACTCATTGGAAGGGCTGATGCTGAAGCTGAAGCTCCAGTATTTCAGTCATCTGATTCGAAGAGCCGATTAGTTGGAAAAGTCTCTGATGCTGGGAAAAAATGAGGGCAGAAGGAGAAAAGGGTGTCAGAGGATGAGATAGCTGAATGGCATCACCGATGCAACGCACAAGAATTTGGGCAAACTTCAGGAGATAGTGAGGGACAGGGAGGCCTGGCCCACTGCAGTCCATGGAGTTGCAAAGAGTCAGACATGACTGGATGACTGAACAACAACAAAGTTTCCGAAAGAATATTTTTCTCCTGATAACCAAGCATGTGCATTGTCATAGCTAACTTAAAGGTCACATCTTCTGACCTTTAGAAAAATAGTTTAGTGTTGAAGTCTGCTCTAACATCTACTACATGCTTGCCCTCTGAGTCTTTAGTTTCCAATGACATCACCAAATATTTGCACACTGCCTCAGATGATGGTGTTGCCAGACCGTTCCACTCAATGACAGTCTCAGAAGGCCATTTTGCTTATTAAGACTGTCCTTATATACTAGCTTCCCTAGTGGCTCAGACAGTAAAGAATCTGCCTGCAATGCAGGAGACCCAGGTTCAATCCCTGGGTTGGGAAGGTTCCCTGGAGATGGGAATGGCAACCCACCCCAGTTCTTGCCTGGAGAACCCTCCTGGACAGAGGAGACTGGTGGGCTATATTCCATGAGGTCACAAGGAGTCAGACATCACTGAGCCACTTTCACTTTTATATATGAGCATCCTTCAATATTGAAAGTGCTTCCTTTCTAGACACTTTTTCAACAAATTTGAAAGGTAGTTGCTCAAGGTGACTAAGTGGAATTTCAGCAAGTCAGTGAATGACAGAAAGCCAATCCTTACTGATAAAGATCCACTTCAAATTAACAATATGCCACAAAAGTAGACAAGAATTGTTCTGGCTTTAGCTGGCAGATATGCTCAGGTGGTACTCAATCTCTGGTCAGACCTGGCAAACCAAATGAATCCTGCCACCTGAAAATCACTGAAGGCTTATTTTCATGGAAAGCTCTGTGACTGAGCAGAGATCCGGGAAATACAAATGCATTTGTGTGAAAAGCAGTAGTGACCTATGCCTGAGGGTCTCACACACACAATCAGTTAGGACCCTCATCTCCCAAGTGCCTTCAAATGGCTAGAAATTATGCAGGCTAGGCCATGTTGCAGCCTCATCAAAAATAGACTTGCACATTTTTCCCCCTGAGGTCACATGTTAGGTCATCCAACATAAGGAACAATGCACAAAGCCATCCAAAGCATCAATTCACCCCATTTGTATGTGGCCCATGATGGATGGATGAGGAGAGACTAAATGAGACCCCTTTCTCAGAGGCTAACATAAGTTACAGTTCCACTTACATATCAAGCCTAAGTATAACACTAATATATACATGGATCCTGCATTTTTAGAAGAGGTGAGGGGGAAGGATTTCTAATAATATGCTACTGCATACAAAATTTATCTAAGTAAATAATTATTTTTAAACCTAAGATTTAGGCAGTTTTACTATTCCACATTATGCTAATGTTTGACAATTACTAAGTGTGGGTAACAGCCAGCTTTTTTTTTTTTTTTAAGTTTAATTTAAAGCAATTTGACACGGAAAGGTTATTACTTTAGTTGCCAATAAAAGCTGTACTTTTAACATAAGTGTACAGTAGGCCCTAGGGTATGTGACTATTATCTTTTCTGCAATTATGTGGTGTTCTACATAAATGTTAAAAAAAAACTTAGAAATATCAAAAGTACTAACTTAGATACAATATGAAAGTTCAATAGAAAGAGAACAGAAAATCCGATTATTTTAGATACAACATGGGTTGAGGTTTCCTCCTAGAGGTTATATTGGGATTAGCACCAGCTGGCTTTGAATAAATTAATTCAAAGTATATCTTAAAAACACACACTTAGCAACCAGAATATCGATTTTATGAACATTCTGTCTTGAGATGCAGTTGTTCAATTTCACAAGCTAAATGCCATTAACAGTAAGAGCAAGTCTCTGAACCAATTAACCTATTTTCTGGAGTTGCTGTGCCACCAAAATAAGAGGAACATTTCTCAGATGCTGTTTGCCATCCCAAGCTTTCATATGGCCCCGAGAAAAGAAAATAATTTATTGCCAGTAATTGGGTAATCTAAACCTTTTCTCCTCCCTTGATCTCTTAGCAAGATAGGACTTGAACAAAACAACATACTAATATTTTGTTCTTAAAAAGACAGAAGGCAACCCAATGCCAGCTCACCTCTTTTCACCTCTTTGCATTTATCTTTGAGGTGCTCAGATTTAACTAATGGGGGAAAGTCAAGGAAAAGAGGCTAGAAAAGGATTTAATCAATAGTGCCTGTCAATTTTTCATTATTATGGGATACTCCCTTCCTATAATAGGAAATCACTCAAGAAAAGTAAGGCCAGCAAAGACAGGGACATTCGCCCAGCCATCTGCTTAATAGGAATATTTAATCCATCAAAGGAGGCCCAAGGGGCACCCCCAGAGAGAGAGATGGGGCTGGAGGAAGCCAAGTTGCACACTCTGGCTTTGAAGACTGACCCACGGGAGCAAAAGTTATGTGGACAAATATTTTTTTTAATCCTGTATATCATGTGTATATCATGACCAGTATTATTCTTAACATAACATTTCTGGAGAATAGCCTTCTCTATAAGCGCTGACTAAACACTTTAAAAACCATTGCCTTATTATCACTTCAATTAACCCAAAGGGGTTAAGTGCTGTATTTACATGCATTTTCCCTATGATCACACCAAGGTTCTACTGATACTAGAGGTCATACTGGAAGTCCAACCTCCATGTGTCTGCCTACAAAATTTCTGGCTTTAGGACAGTAATTCAGTCAGCATCAAGCCGAATAAACTCATTGAAACTACTTCTCTGTGTGACTCAGTTTCCCTATCCATAAACCAGGGATAACTACAGTACCTATGTCATAAATTTGAGAGGACTGTATGTACTGATGCATATGAAACATTTAGAACCTGCTGCATAGTGGACATTCACTAAGAAATGCTACTTTAGTAGATAACTACTGACTTTCAGCACAACCTATCAGCCTTCTTTAGCAAATGTCTTCTATGCTTCTCTCGGCACTTTGAGAGACACCCACCCCCAAATAAATCAGCCTTCCAGGCACAAGGGTGGACTAAAACTCACATACTGATAGGCTATGCCTCCAAAGAATCCTCAGTAGTAAGCGGTTTGTTTTTTGAAGCATCGTCTTTAATTGCCCCAATTCAGTGCAGAGATGTGGTTTTTTTCATTTAGCAACTTCTATTTTGACTCTTTTTCTCAGTGACCCCAAGGATCTGCTTTTCCCCTTCCTGAGATAAGAATTCAGATCACATCAGAGGTTTGTGAGTGAAAAAAAGTCACTTGCTAATGAAAGCATCTAGTTACCTGCCCAGCATTCATCTCCCTGTTCACTGTTATTGATATAAGTTCATCTCAGATCCAAAAGGACCAGTTCTATTTCCTTATCATCTCTACTTCAACGTGAAGGGAGAATCATATGCCATGGAGAAGTAAGCAGATTTGTGAATAGAAGGGACGAATATAATACCTTAGAACAGTTTGACTTCCATCCCATGAACATCCTTTTCATAGTCACAAATTTAAAAAAAAACAAAACCCATTGTAGAGATATTATCACGCACAGCTGCAAAAAAAAAAAGAAGAAGAAGAAGAAGCTGAAGCTCAGTAACTCAACCACAGTGACTCACTGGTGCCAAGTACAACTGTTGCCTTACCTTCTCCACAAAGCATCCCAATTTAACAGAGAAAAGCCTGGCCAAGGTATACACAAGACTTTCTCTCATTTTGATCTGAACTGTAAACCTTGCTTTCCAACTCTAGTTCCTGCCTCACTTTTATTATGGATGCACCATGGTTAACATATGTTATATCTGCCTCCTTTCTCCCTTCTTGTAATACAAACCCAGTTTTCCTTCAAAATTATACCTCTTCCATCCTCGGCTCATGAGACTCAGTAGGACTACCTACCCCCAGCTCCAAGTTTGGTCACTTAAAACATATGGATTCTGGCAGAAATGCCTGGTTCAGGGACTAGCATGCAATCCAAGCCTGACTACAGTTCTAGGTCCACTGGATGCATTAGCAGAGAGAGGTTGTCTTTACCCTAGAGTTACTCCAATCCTAAGACTCTAAGTCTACAGCATTGGAAGATCTTAAGTGAAAAGAACCTACCTGCAAATAAAGCCATCAGAGAGGAAAGCAGACCCAAAATAGGAAGGAAGCAACCTTTCTATCAACATTTCAGTCCCTGGATTCAGCCATGCCTGAAGCAATACTACTCCATACACTCTTTAGTTATGTGAGCCACTAAAACCCCATTTTAATTTACATCCAAATGGGGTGAGTTTCCTGGCCTTCTCTCTAATACACTCATCCACAAAGGCCTGCGTCTATTAGCTCCTCCTTCTGAGCTGAGACCTGTCACAGTGCATGTCTGATGCAGACCTGAGGATTTGGAGAAGTTACATGCCCTTGGTTCTCTTTTGATCATTCCTGATACGTCTCTCTGCATCCTCAGGCAGTTTGAATGGTAAATAACAAAGACGATGCATTGCCCAGACCACTCCATTCCTTAAATAGGAAAATCATCTGTCTGTTCTTTTCTGGGCTTGACTGAGTGGGGAATATAACTCAGGTGCTATCTCTGCTAATGAGATCATGCTTCGTTGCTTTACTCGGATGTCGGTGGGCTCCACGTAGAAGACAGCCTAGTCCACAAGACTACTTAGGCAATACAGCTGCTTCATTTCAAATCAGGAGTCTATTTCCTATGTGTACATACAAAGAAAAGAGTTTGAGGCTGGATGCCTCAGATGTAAGGAATATGGCGCTTCTCCTATAACTTTATTTGCATCTATTTAGGGAAACATCCTAAGATCATTTTCTGTCAAATTAAATAAACTAACATTTATTTGCAGACAGGATTATGGGCTGGGAACCAATCACCCTGGATGGCAACACATGGTCCAAAGCCAGGAAGACAAGGTCAGGGGCTAGGAAGGTGGGCATCATCAGCTTGCTGGGTACTAGCTTTTCACTAGTGGCCACTGAAACATTTCTAAGAAACAGAACATTGCAGAGAGTCAAGAGGAGAACTTCAGTGTAACAAACCCTAGGAGCCCTCTAGGAGAAAGGCCAGGGCCAGTTCAAGATGGCTTGAAACTCAGAGATGGAACCTTTCAGGCTCAGAGAAAGCAGCTCTGCATTGTACCAACTTCTCAGTCAGATCTCCATGGGTTGAATCTGGCCTGAGCCATGAGGTCTGCAACCTTGGGGAAGTTACTTTTATCTTTTCTACGCCTCCATTTTCCACTTTAATGAACTGAGGTGCCTGGTGTGATCATCACAAGTGATAAAGGAATGAGCTTCTGTTTGTGTGAAACACAGAGGACACAGCTGTGCATACCGAAAATGCTCAATAAACTGGAACTCTGATATCAGAAATAATCACAGTCAACACAGGTAATTTGAAATATATGGGAAGACTTCACAAACAAGAACATCTGAAAGCATTCCAGAACAATATGGTACAGGACTTGGGGGCCAGAATTTACTAACAAGTTTTTTCCAGAAGGGACAGGAAAATCTGACCAGAACTGGCAGAACTTCCACATCAAACCTACTATGGGTTGGAAGTCTGGGCTTCCTGTTCTAACATCTAACCCAGACCGGGATGAATGCGGCAAAAATAAAAAAGCCAGGGCAAAGTGCCTGGTGAGCTTTTCCAGGCAAGCCAGTATGAAGCAAGACCTCAACTACGTTCGCACAAGATTCTGAACAGGGCAAGCTTAGTTCTCTGTCTTTGTATTTATTTTCTTTCACTTTAGTTTCTGAGTAAGAAATCCTTTTGAAAACACTCAAATTTGCTTTGGCTGAAATGAGGAAAAAAAATTTTCAAACCTGAAACCTGACATAAAGGGAGTGGGGCACCCATAAAGGACAGCTACAAGTCCACAAGACAGAGGTGCCAAGAGTAACTGTAACATCTGAAGATGTGAGGAGAGAGGGAAGGGGAGCCGTGGTCCCTGAACCAGCCTCCTGATAGGATTTTCTTTGTCAGTACCAGAGTTTGCCTCCTTCCATGTTTTTCTTAGTGATAACTGAAATGACCACACCCCATTAGACTGTCTTGGAAAGTTTCTGGAAATTGTACAGCTGCCATACAAATATACATATAGATAGATAGATAGAAAAGAGATGATTTTAAGAACTGAAGAGTCAATTCTTAGACATTTGTAAGCAAACCAGA
This sequence comes from Neotragus pygmaeus, assembly GCA_006410875.1. Classification (NCBI taxonomy): domain Eukaryota; kingdom Metazoa; phylum Chordata; class Mammalia; order Artiodactyla; family Bovidae; genus Neotragus; species Neotragus pygmaeus. The sequence goes on from SJYV01003135.1 coordinate 1,881,574, forward strand.
GCTCTTAATATTGTTTTCTTCCTTAAAGTCTAAACAGAAACCCTGGAGTCATAGACTATGTTTGTGGTTTCACAAGGTAACTGGATTGTGACTTCTTTAAAGGCATATTCCAGTCTAAAGAACTTGTCCAATTGCTGTGCCTCTCATATTAGTCCTTTTCTTATTTGGGGGAACAAGGCCATCAAATTAATAGTAACTACACTATGACCTTGAAGGTTGATGATATGATATAACTCTTTGGGCTTAAAATGGACCCATTAAAAATGGTTATGAAGAGATTCTTGTTGAAATATTAACAATTATCACATCACTCTTTAAAATTAGGATATGAAATTTACTTTAGAAAAATTAGGAGAGGTTGGATTGGGTAAAGGGAAGGTTGACCTCTTTCAATATATCAGGAAGAGATCCCCAAGAGTGAACTGAATGTAAACACTGTAGTATAAAATTCAGTCAAGGTAGGAAATCAATCTAAGTCAAATTAGCACCACTGACCATACAAAGGGCTTCCCTGGTGGCTCAGTGGTAAAGAATCCACCTGCCAATGTAGGAGATGTGGGTTCGATCCCTGGGTTGGGAAGATCCTCTGGAGGAGGAAATGGCAATCCACTCTAGCAGTCTTGCCTGGAGAATTCCATGGACAAAGGAGCCTGGTGAGTTACAGTCCATGGAGTCACAGAGTCAGACACGACTGAGCATGCACGCATGGCATAGCTATAGGGACCATCCTAAAATGTAGGCAATATAGTAAAAGCAGGACTTTGCCTTAAAACTTACAAATGCTCAAGCCTCACTGGACTCTTTCCTCTACATTTGTCCCATGTCCTGAGTGGCAATAAAATACCTTGGTTATGAATGAAGTCATTAAGAAAATGATGGAAAAGAAAGAACCCAAGAAGTCCTTCTTGGTTTTTTAAGAAGTCTGCCTATACCAACAAGAAAGTCCTTAAGCAGATAAACTATTAAGTTGATCCTTGCTAGCAAAACATTTTTAAACTAGGAAGTTTAGTGACAGAATGGTATTTATTCTGAATGTAAGCGATTTCAGGTCAGCACATAGTTGAAAATGGTACCCACTCCATGGTTTGGTGTGAGGGGCCTCTGAACATTTCTACCTACAAAATATGTCTTGACCTCTTTTTAAGATACGCTAAATAACCCACTTCTCTGCTCCCCTCACTGACTTCTGTACATCACCCACCCCTAACCACTCCCCATTTTTAAGGTTAAGACATCATATTTATAAGAACATACTATTAAAATGCACACATTTTGTTCTGGAGAGATTAATTTGTAACCCATTTCAACAGATTAATTTATCAGTTTGATTTTTTTCACTACTCTACTATGGTTCAATTTCTATCTGTAAATTAGGGAATAATAATGGTATTTATCTCACAGAATTGGCTACAGATTAAATAATCCACACCATGTGTCTGGCATTCAGTAAGTGCTCAACAGATGCTGGCTCATTTTGCAACTGTTGCCACTGCTTGTAAGTGATCAGCTGCAAGTCTCCTGGTTATGACTATAGTACTGAAAAATCTAGAAGTAAGAGGGAAGGCAAGTTCTGTCATGCAGGGAGCTGCCCAGGTAGACCATAGAGCACAGGGGATGGGAACTAGATGAAGTGTGGACTGGCGTGAAGGCAGGGGTTCTTACACCCTTTTTGGTTACTCTACTTCTGAGCAAGTGTATCTTCTCTGATCCTTATATATCCTCTGAGAATGCAGGAAGGAAAATAATCTCTTCAAATTTCATTAAATGGTTCAGAGGCCATTTTTTTTTCCCTTCTGAGGAGAACCAGGCTGCATGATTTAAACGCTCCTAATGAAAGATTTTCTCAGCTCTGTTAATTAGTGTCAATTGCAATGGTGGTTTCTGTTTCAAATCCATTCTTGTTCGCCACTTTACCCTTGCATGATGCTACAAAAGGCTGCAGCAGGCAAGAGGTAAACCCTACTGAATAATTTCCAGTCAAAATGGTTGGGATGACTTCCTGAGGGCCCCAGTGAGGTATGCTTATTAATCCATATCATAGTGAAAAACAAGAGAAAAAAGTCTGAAAAGGTATGTAATGTACAACCTGATGCAAGGTTGTCAGAGTAGAAGGGTGTGATGGGGAACAGAAATGTGTTGAAAGTGCACACACTGGTATATCTCATAGCAAAGACCAATGTCTGTGGTTAGGATTCTAATGACACGTGGATGATTGAAAAAGCTACCATTAGCAAAGATATCTACGTAAGCAGCATTCATCTCTACTCATTCATTCATTCAACCCATACTTATAGAGCTCCTACTTGGGATGCAGCTCACAATTTTACTGGAAAGACAGACATTCAAATGAATTATATAAAAGAAGAGATGGATGGATTAATGGATAGATGGATGGATAATAGGTAGTAGATAGTTCACAGTGAACAGTACTGGGTGACAAATGTAAGAAGGTTAACTAAAGATGACAGCCACTATAAAGGAAAGGGAGGTTATGTTGTAAAATGACATGCAGAACTCGAGCCTGAGAGGCAAGTAGCAGAGACTGAGGGAAAGGTTTGGCAGGAAAAGGGAGCAAGAAGAGTGTGAGTCTCCATTGCTGAGAAGCACATCTCCTCCTTCATCCCCTCAACACCAAGAAGCAGGCAAGGAAACCCAGGAGCGGTAAGAGGACGACTTATAAACAAAGGTCTTGGTCCCATCTTCGGAGGCTGGGCACCACAAGATCTGATGACTAAAAGGTGGCATGGCGTGAAGTAAGACCACTTCAGCCCTCCTCTCAGTGGCCTGGAGTCACGGCTGTAGGAGATACAGAATCAGTGGAAGAGAACAACTTTCTCGAGTTCTCGTTTTAGTTTAAACAAGAAGATAAATGACCTGCAACACTTTCTGTAAAGACAGGGAGCTGACATGTAAACTTTAAGCTCCAGTGTAATGATATCCCTTCAAGAGTATTTATGTTACCGTCACATGTGGCTTTGGAATGAAAACCAAATGGCACACTATAAAAGTCTTTCAAGACAACCAATTCTGGCAAATCACTAGAATCCTGAGCTGCTTCCTAACAGTGAATGCTGCTTCTTCCAGTTACTTGTGTGCCCCCTGAATGGTTCCCAGAACAACAAAGGCCTTCAGAGTCCTAAACTTCCCAATGGCCAAGGGGATAGCGATGGAGATTATCCCATTTTCCCTAACTGGACACTCACTCAGCCAGCTGCTTTACAAACTCAAGAGTCAGTAACTAAACACACAGACCCTAGAGCCAGACTGTCTGGAGCTGAATTTTAGCTCCAACATTTGACAGCCAATGTGATTTTGAGCAAGTGACCCAACCTTTTCACCTCAGTTTCTGCCTCTGAGACATGGAGACAGCAACAGCACCTACCTCAAATGGATGTGACATACAACAAAATTAATACACGGATACACTGGAGCAGAATCTACCATCAGGAGGGTGACTAATGCTGATTCTCCCCACACCCCAGAGACAAAGCTGTTTAATCAGTTAAGTTCAGAGAAATGAAGAAAGATACCTGAAAATATACAGCTAAGCACAGGGCAGGGCTAGGATTCAAACACAAGTCTGAATCGCTCCATGTTTTTCCCACTGACTGTACTATGTTCTCTGTAAGCACTGGCAAGTGAGTATGCATGACGGCAAGGAAAGGACCAGAAACAAAAGCGGTGCGAGCACCATTTTCTTGAGAAGACAGGCTGTGAATTTACCAAAAGTGATTCCCTCACAAACTGCATTTCCCACCAATTTGTAGCCCAAGTCCTGTTTATCCTCAAACAGAGGTAATGTAGCAAAGGAAGGATGCCTCGAAACTTACAAATGCTCAAGCCTCAGTGTACTGTTCTACTACGTTTGTCTCCTGTCCTGAGTGGCAATGAGGCTGTTGTCTTTGTTCAGTCACTAAGTCGTGTCCAACTCTTTGTGACTCCATGGACTGCAGCACACCAGGCTTCATTGTCCTTCACTATCTCCTGGAGTTGGCTCAAACTCATATCCATTGAGTAGATGATGCCATCTAACCATCTTATCCCGTTGCCCCCCTTCTCCTCTTGCCCTCAATCTTTCCCAGCATCAGGTCTTTTCAATGGGTCAGCTCCTCACATCAGGTAACCAACGTATTAGACCTTCAGCATCGGCCCTTTCAATGAATATTCAGGGTTGATTTCCTTTAGGATTGACTGGTTTGATTTCCTTACTATCCAAGGGACTCTCAAGAATATCCTCCAGCACCACAGTTTGAAAGCCATCAGTGCTTTGGTGCTCAACCTTCTTTATGGTCCACCTCTTATATCCATACATGACCACTGGAAAAACCATAGCTTTGACCACATGGACCTTTGTCAGAGAAGTGTCAACAATAAAGTGTCTTGGTTATCAATCGAGTCATAAGATGGAAAAGGAAGAACCCAAGAAGTCCTGCACGGCTTTTTAAGAAGTTAACACTTATCAACAAAATCATTACACAGGTAAACTATTAGCTGTTCTGTGCTATCCAAACATTTTTGAATTATGAAGTTTAGTGAAAGTGGTGTCATTCGTTCACTGTTTGAATGTACCCAGATAAAAGAATTTGTGGTGTACTGCATGTAATCTTAGTAAGTAAAATCTAAATTTTCAATTTTCGATGTGGCATAGTTCCTATATTTTTTACACAGAACTAATTTCAGGAAAAAGACCCATGAGTATACACTTGCACTCCATAGGAAAGTACTAGATTTATCCAGCTCAAATAGGAAAAGCTTCTGGCCTCATGAAAAACAGGCTGGTAAATTTCTTTAAGTGACTTCACTCATTCACTGATTCACTATAATAATACTTTGGTTTTTTTACTGAAGTCTAATTGACTTAACAATATTATATTAGTTTCAGGTGTATAACATACTGATTCAATATTTTTATACATTAATGACACAATCACTATGATAAGTCCAGTTACCACATGTCACATACAAAGTTATTACAATATTACTGACTATATTACCTATGCTATATTTTACATCCCAGTGACTTATTTATTTTATAACTGAAGTTTGTAGTTCTTAATCCCCATCACCGGTTTCATCCGTCTCCACACCCTAAAAATATTTCTTGAGCCTGTACTATGGCACTGTAGCCCTGGAAAGTCGACACATGTCTTTTGTGTCCCACCAGCAAGAAAGTCTTTTCAGTAAACAAATCAACTATAAAATAGCAAATAGTGATGAAACTACTTTGGTCACCTGATGTGAAGAGCTGCCTCGTTGGCAAAGACCCTGATGCTGGGAAAGACTGAGGGCAAAAGGAGAAGGAGGCAGCAGAGGATGAGATGGTTAGACAGCATCTCAGGATGTGAGGTGAGGCGAGACAAGCAGACTAGCAGGGAAGCCTCTGCCTCCCTCAAGAATGTGTGCCACGAGAAGGTTGCCATGGAACTGCTGAGTTCAAAGACACAGTAACAGGTATGGTCCGGGGTCAGGGCCCCATGACTGCCACTCAACCCCTAGGAAGTAAGTGAACAGCACAAGGATATGTCTACAAACAAACCCAACATCTTCAGGCTCGTGCCTGCCAGCAGCAGCTGGAGTCACAGGAAAGGTGTTTGCTTCTGTCTTCCAAACACCATCTTCCTGCACTTGCAGGGGCCTATTTTCTTTCAGAACCCTAGCTGCAAGAGAGTCAGAGAGTTGTGGATTTTAGCTACCCAACTGATGATCCTAGAAGGAAGGTGAAACCAACGCATTCACCATAGTAGGCACTCTGGGAAAGGTTTTATTTGATGAGAACTTGAGGCTGCCTGTCCAACAGGTTTGACACCTCCCTGGGATATAGCCAGTTCCAATCCTAAGTCCCTATTCGTAAAGGAAACACCATTCATGGCCCCCAGTACACACATACAAAAACAACTGGAGTGTATGGTGGGACTGGTGAGAGGGATCAGAAGTTTCCAGCTGAGGGACAGAGGAAAAGATACAAAAAGTTTAGCACACAAAGGAAGACTTGCAAGAGGCATAAAGGGTTGGATCAAAGAATGCCAGGAGTGGTAGTGGTTAGTGGTTAGAAGTAGTAAAATTATGAGCTCTAAAGCACAAGAGAAGGCTGTCCATTGATAAGGGGTGAACGCAAAGGGAAAGCTGAGAAAATGCTTTAGATAGGCCATTCACTCAGAGAAGGCAACAGCACCCCACTCCAGTACTCTTGCCTGGAAAATCACATGGACGGATGAGCCTGATGGGCTGCAGTCCATGGGGTCGGTAGGAGTCGGACACGACTGAGAGACTTCACTTTCACTTTTCACTTTCATGCACCAGAGAAGGAAATGGCAACCCACTCCAGTGTTCTTGCCTGGAGAATCCCAGGGACAGGGGAGCCTGGTGGGCTGCCGTCTATGGGGTCGCACAGAATCAGACACGACTGAAGCAACTTAGCAGCACCAGAAGCAGCAGGCCATTCACCTTAAGGTAACCACTGCTTTGTGACTATCATATCTATTACTAATAGAAGAAAAAATACTAGCATTGCTCCCTGAAGTCAGAGATGGGTACAGTTAAGTAATATTAAGTATGTTACAAATATACCATGTGTTATAGACTGGAATTCATAATCATTTCCATGCAAAAAGAGAATTTATAAGTCAATACAAATGCAGCTATTTCCTTTAAAAATGTTTTGTATTATGATATATGATATACACAAACATATGTTCCATAGATGGGATTATGGATTAAAATAATGAAATATTCTCAAATCCACCGTGTAACTTAAGAATTTTAGAGCTGAAGCTGCCTGTATGTGTCTTCCCTCATATTTTTAACTCATTCTCTTTCGTTATCCCAAATTTTGTAATTTCTGTTTCTTGCTTTACAAAATATATAATTGATTCCATATATGTGCAGTCTGAAATTATTTCAAGTTTGCACACCGCAGTGATTTCCAGTTGATAGAAATTAATACTATTGCTAATGAACGTTTGTCAAAAACTTATCAGAATTAGAAAACGAACAGAAGTCTTGAATATCCAAAAAGGATGGAAAAAAGAAGGGGAGACATCTTCCCTGAATGGCTAATTCACCTTGTAATTTGAGCACATTTTCATTTTTAAAAAGAATAGTTTAATCATAAAATCCTTTTAGATGTGCCAGTCGGCTAAAACAGTGGCTAATTTCAACTGTTTTTCACAATGGTGAGCAAGTTGCAGAGTTAATGAAATTAAGCTTCCTTCATTTCTCTCAAATTCTCCCCACAAAGAAGAGCTGTAATGTACAAAATGCAGCCTTAAGTGTGTGGCCGTGCTGGTTTTCAGGACTGGAGCCATCACTGATTTGTCACACGGCCTCTTAACAACGTATTTGTATTTTGTAAAATGTATAATTTTTTGTAGCCCCTGAACAAATATATTTACATAACTGTGTCTAACGAGAAATTACATTTAACTTCTCAGAAATGACAATAACTAAAACCTGAACTGCCAATTCCACTTCATTAGTGTGGTAGAAATGCATTCCAAATGTTAATAAAAATTCCAACATGCTGATAAATTAGAGCTTCTAAGGAGCATGTGACACCTTGGTTAATATATTCAACCTCAATTATATTTCTCTTCAGCACCCTGTTATCTGGAACCTTTGCTGGCAATCAGAGGTGCTGTTTTTCAGCGGCCAATTTTCTAGATAATGTAGCTTATCAACACTGTGGGTAAACTTGCCAATGGAATCAGGCTGCACTGAACCACACACACGCTAATTGCATCCCTTTTTTATGCATATTTACAGACTGTCACTTCAAAGAAATCAGTGGCCCATTGAGGCACCCAGTTAGCTGGAAGAATTGCCTCTTGCAAATGAAAATTAGCAAACAAGCTAGTGATAAATATGAAATGAACAAAGTATAAAAATACTGTTTTGTTCAGAAACTTCCTTGTCATCCCAATTTATGCTCTCAAAGAAAAGGAGTTGGGAACCTGGGATGTGCCTTTTGTTTCAAACTAAGACAGAAATTCTTCCTTAAACCCACTAACTGGGTAAAAGCCTATTAGCTTTTCCCTCTGCTCCCACGCCACCCCCACCCCAAATTTCTATTCACATAAACAGGTTATTAAATCCCGTATTAGATTTGCCTTGGAGTTTGAATAGACAAATGACATGTTAACACTTCAGAAACAATTAACCCTGGGAACTTAATTAAGTTCTTCTGACTTTAAGGAAGCACCTGTCTCTTATACACATNTCTATTCACATAAACAGGTTATTAAATCCCGTATTAGATTTGCCTTGGAGTTTGAATAGACAAATGACATGTTAACACTTCAGAAACAATTAACCCTGGGAACTTAATTAAGTTCTTCTGACTTTAAGGAAGCACATTTCAAAATAATGTTTCTAAACTCTCTGAATTTGTACAAGAATAGCAATGCTTTCCTTCCCTCAAGTATTCCTAAGTTCAACAGCAGAAAGCTTTGGCTGACTATATATGGATAAAGGTTACGGTGTCACAAGCCTGCTGTAATTTGACTAACTCAGAGTGGGTATTTAAAAAAAAAAAAAAAAAAGACAGGTACCAAAATATAACAATACTTTAAAAAAAATTTTTTTCCAAAAGCCTCAAACACTAGCCATCTATAAAAGTGAAAATGATTTTATAACTATGTCCTGGGAACTGCATACAAACAAAAATATTGAGATATGGGCTGTGTTTTTGTCTGAAATCCTTTCCCTTGCTTTTTAGAATAACATTTTGAAATCTTTCACCACAAGGACAATGTTGTGAAGGTAACATTAGGTTTTGGAAAACATGTCATTTTAATACAAGCAGGTCATTTTGATATAAGTTAAAATAAACCACATACCAATTAAACTATAAATACTTTCAAAGGTCTTGTGCCAGAGTGAGCAATTTAGAGTGGCAAAACTCAACAAATAAATGGCACTTAAAGTCTTAGCTTACGGCTCAGGTTCAATGATACTTTATTTGGATTGGAGAACTAAGCATCAAGCCTGCTGTATTTCACAGTTTCAACAGATTCCTAAATTCCTTGTCACTACCATTAGATATACAATGTCATTTGAGAGCTTTTTTTTTTTTTTTTAAGCACAAGCAATAATATAAATATTGATACAAACACTTGGGGAAACATTGCTCTTTTAAGAAACACACTACACCTACATGCCTACTGCTCATTTCTTACATGAGAAAATAGAGTTCTTTCGTAAATTGGTGCTCATCTGTGTGCACTAATTTAGACAATTATTTAATATCACTTTCTAAACTGACATACCATGGTATGTTTATCTGTCTGTCTCCCTGCCCAGACTGTGAACTCCTTGAAGACAGATACCTAGTTGTGGAAAAATGAAAAAAACAGAGACCCCACCACTGAGGAGCTGAAAGTGTATGAGGGGCAGGAAAGACACTTACTCAAAGTTATTATGTGCCAGGGAGAGGAGCAAAGCGGTGCGAGACCCTAAACCAAGACTAGATGGTGACTCTGCCCAGGGCTCCAGGAAAGAAATCACACAATTGCTGACACTGGAGTCAGACCTGAAAGAGACATCTAACACTTCAATCCAGCAGGAAAGGGCATTTCAAGCACACTGAACCACAAAGGCAAACCAGAAGGCTGGAAGGTGCATGAACCAGTCATGGAAGAGTTTTGGTGATACTAAATCCTAGGCTGGGCGGGTATGTGTGGGAGTGGGGGTGGACAGGAGTATCCACAGTATAGACAGACAGAAAGATCTGAGTTCTGTCTGACTCACCTTTACCTTTCCTATCTTTTTGCTCTGGGGAAGACCAAATGTTGGGGAGGCTATGTGAACACTTTTGAAATAGAGAAATTCTCATGAATATGGACCAGAAGACCGCCTGATTTTTAAAAGTGAGTAACAATTTTAATTTTTAAAGTTCACCTTTCATGCTATCAAGTTATATAAATACATATTCCCCCAGCACTCTCCTAGGATTTGTCTCTAATACAGTAAGACTGGTTTTATAAGACACAGATCTCCTTTTCCTCTATACAGACACACTGAAGAATATGTCTCAATCACTCCTAAATCAAAGTAAATATTAACAAATTTCCCCATCTCTTAAAGAGGCTACCTGAAATTTGGCTTAATCTTTAGTCCTAAAAATGTCTGGAGGAAAAGACAACAGTTGCATCTCATGTGGCAGAGTCTTGGTTTATCCAAAAAACTTAAGTTTATTGAAAACAGGTTTGAACTTTAACATTCAAAAAAACCTGCTTTTTGTGAATGGGCAAAAAGAAAAAAAAAAACATCAAAAGATAAGGAGTTATATAATATCAAAGCTAGGTAGTTGGTTTCAGAGAAAATTTGTGGATTGATTAATACATCATTCACTATTTCTTAGCTATTTTATAATACAGACACTGCTCCTAGAACATAAAAGGCAAAATAATCATGGTAATAGTAACAGTAATATTTTAGCAGCTAAGAATTTCAGCACACTATCTGTCAGGAACTGAGCCAGTGACTTACAGTATGCCATCTAATCTCTAGAACCTTCCTTTGAAGGCAGTGTTCTCAGCCCTGGGTTTTATAAAAGATTCTTTTCCATTCTCTTGGACAAGACTGTGAACCAGTTAATGGCAGAGCCAGGATTCCAATCTGAGTCACACACTTCCAAGCCTGGGGTGGTAACTACTGTAAGATCCTAAATAATGTGAGATTGTTTCTTGTTTTCAACTTGAGCTAGGCTGAATTCTGTTTTACTTTTTCCACTGGTCCACCTCTCTGGTAGAGGATAAGCTCCGTGAGGGCAGGAACTGTATCTGTCCTGGCCGCCAAAGTAATCCCTACAACAAGCACAGAGCAGGGAAAGAGTAGACACTCACTATATGAAGAAATAAAATACGTCTCTTTCCCTTTACGACTTGAATATTTCACTTGTCAACTAGCTGTTTTCTTGTTCTCGACAGCCTCAAAACATATGTATCAATGCCTAAAACTACAAGGATTGAACAATTCCATTCTCTTGTACCCACACATCTGCAATCACAAGTGATTTAGGTCCAAAGAGTGCCACTCTGCTGTCACCGTTAAATAAGCCTTTCCTAAGTAGGAGCCCTGGGCTCCTACATGCTTTCCCAATTTTTTATTCATCTGCGACTGGGCACTGGATGAATATAAATGTGAGTAGAATCCCTCTCCCTTCTAACTTTTGAAAATGAAATCCCTATAAGGCAGTTGGAGGATAATTCCATAACCAAAATTTCACCACTCTCAATATTCCACAGAGGTCAAAGATCATTTTAATAACTTTTGTAGCCAAAAAATTGTACCCTTAACCCAATGAAAAATGATTTTCAATTGGGCTATTATCCCACTTAACACTATCAATCAAAAAAACCATAGGCTTCAATATATAAATGTATGTTCTACATTCAAATTTGGAGAAATACATATTTGCTTCATAAATGAAAACAACCTAACAGCTAAAATACATGTCAAGATGTGCCTTTATCTTGCTGAGTTTCTGTTTATTTTTTTTTTTACTCTTCATAAGACACCTGTTATGTATCGAAATCTTCATTAAAAGTTTTTACTGTTGTTGTTGTTGTTTTCCTTTTCTCTCTATTCTCAAGCCCTTTGCTTTTTGGATTAAAGCTGCAATATTTATCTGTATTCTCAGACTCCCCTTTCACTGGTCCGGAGGAGAGTTTTTCTTTGTGTTAGAATTATTCACAGGACCCATGGAATGAGGGCTGAGTACAAAACAAACTCCAGCTCAGGAAAAAAAAAAAAAAAGTGTTGTTTGAAGAGGATGGCTGTGGAAAGTTCACCGAGCCCAGAACGAAATAAACAAAAGTAGAACTAACTTGGGAGCAAGAATATTCTCAGAGCAAGCAGCCAAGCTGGGAGCCGGAGCAAAACAGAGCGTCCTGAACATCTGCTTTGTTTTCATTTCAGGAATGAAGAACACCTTAGTCCTCACTGATTGTTTTGCTCTGAGAGTTCCTTTGGACTTTTGCTAAATCCAGGGAAAACCTGGGACAACTTGGATAAAATGTGAAAATGCAAAGCATTTACTTCATATTTAAAAGAAGGAAGAGAAAAAGAAAGTCAAAGAGAGAGAAAAGAGAGGTACCTTTGAAAGTTTCAAAACATCAGGTAATATACAATTTATTCTGAATATTTTTGACACAAATCACCCTATAATTGCCATTTCTGCAAGGTGTCTCAATTACAAGACTATGATGTGGTTGTTTAAATGCCTATACATTTGTCTGAAGAAGAGAAAAAGCCACAACATTGTCTATTAAATGTCAGAAAGCCTTTTCTTTCACTATCGAGGGCTTGGACAGAACTCAGGAAATACTTCAACTGCAGAAGAAATGTTAAAAGCCACCCTTCAAGCTACTGGAAAACCTATTATCAAATGTTAAAACCTTTTAAAAAAGAAAATCTGTGACTATCCCAAAGTGGATCACAGATCTTTGTTTAGCAAAGCTTGGCCATCTCGGATACCCAAAGTCAGAGTAACAAAGGACGCAATCTACCTGCTCATTAGGAATTACGACGCTTCAATTAAGAAACTCAAGAACAGGGATCTGATGACGTGTGTTCTCTGGATGCAGGAACCACAGTTACTTACAGAAAATGCCGTCCGTGTTTCTCTTTATCACATCTCTAAGTCATCATGTCAGCACTTTGGACGCTGCGAGCTGTCACTGTGTGTGAGAACCCGGGGGGTGAGGGGGAACGGGAGGGGGAAATGAACATAACTTTCCTACAGAAGAAAAACAGTGTGGAGAAATATACATCGTGTACAAGCACGGGCAGACAACCTTTCACTTCTTTTTCTTGGTTCATAGGACATAATGAGAATTAATTAGCACATTCCTAAATCATTTGTCCCCATTTCCTCTCTAATGTGTGTGTATCTATGCATAAGCAAAGATTTTGTAAAGAAAGGAGACAGAAACCAGAAAGCTGAGGTCAGAGGCAGGAGCACAGATGTACAGATGTACATATAAATGGATGTTCTGAGACTGTGTCTCTTTGTGATGCGGAATTACAAAGGATTTTAATTCAGCCCCTTTGATATGAGTGCTCCTTTTTTTCTGTTCTAAATGCAGTACCTACAAGCCCCCCAAATTCATCTCTTACAGACTTGGAAGATTTAAAAATTTCTCCAAAATGCCACATGTCAGTCAAAAAAGCAAATGATTGGCTTTTAAAATTATAATTTAAAGCACAATGACGAGAGGGTATTTTCATTAAAATTTAACCCTTTTTTAAGCTCTTGAAGCTCTGGTGTCTGGGGCTTTGGGGAACACACTGAAAACTTGGGGGTTTTGTCTGCATATCCTTCTGAGTTAAAAAGAGCTACAAACAAAAGCAGAGAATTACAATGAACTGTGTAGCCCCTATTAACACAAGGCTATGTCCTTCAACATACAACTCAGTACAGGAGATATACAGAAAAATTAAGAGTCATTTCCATCTGTAAATGTTTAGAAATTAAATCTAATAGCTAAGGTTTAAATTGTACATGTACGGGAACTTTATTTTTTTAATGGAGTCATTTTATACCCTCTGAAAGGAATCATTTTCTATAAAGTGTAACCTTTCTATACTGTGATTAATCATTCTTGCATCATGGTAATAGTCAATTAAAATTAAAAGAATATTCTACTCTTTTAGGGAAGGACTAATCCCAAAACATAACAATTAAAAAAAAAAAACTGGGGGTTCAAAACATTTTCTCTTCCTTTATGCCAGCATTAAAAACCATCACCTTTGGGCAGTTACACAAATCTACATGTGTGATAAAATTTCACAGAATTATACAAAATAGTTGTTCATATCGAAAAACTGACAGAATCACATAAGGAACTATAGCCTAGTTGACTATTTTGCACAACTCAGTTTTTTACTTTTGATACATACTGTGGTTATGTAAAGTGTTACTATGAAGGAAAGCTGGGGTAAGGNCAAAAGTAGAACTAACTTGGGAGCAAGAATATTCTCAGAGCAAGCAGCCAAGCTGGGAGCCGGAGCAAAACAGAGCGTCCTGAACATCTGCTTTGTTTTCATTTCAGGAATGAAGAACACCTTAGTCCTCACTGATTGTTTTGCTCTGAGAGTTCCTTTGGACTTTTGCTAAATCCAGGGAAAACCTGGGACAACTTGGATAAAATGTGAAAATGCAAAGCATTTACTTCATATTTAAAAGAAGGAAGAGAAAAAGAAAGTCAAAGAGAGAGAAAAGAGAGGTACCTTTGAAAGTTTCAAAACATCAGGTAATATACAATTTATTCTGAATATTTTTGACACAAATCACCCTATAATTGCCATTTCTGCAAGGTGTCTCAATTACAAGACTATGATGTGGTTGTTTAAATGCCTATACATTTGTCTGAAGAAGAGAAAAAGCCACAACATTGTCTATTAAATGTCAGAAAGCCTTTTCTTTCACTATCGAGGGCTTGGACAGAACTCAGGAAATACTTCAACTGCAGAAGAAATGTTAAAAGCCACCCTTCAAGCTACTGGAAAACCTATTATCAAATGTTAAAACCTTTTAAAAAAGAAAATCTGTGACTATCCCAAAGTGGATCACAGATCTTTGTTTAGCAAAGCTTGGCCATCTCGGATACCCAAAGTCAGAGTAACAAAGGACGCAATCTACCTGCTCATTAGGAATTACGACGCTTCAATTAAGAAACTCAAGAACAGGGATCTGATGACGTGTGTTCTCTGGATGCAGGAACCACAGTTACTTACAGAAAATGCCGTCCGTGTTTCTCTTTATCACATCTCTAAGTCATCATGTCAGCACTTTGGACGCTGCGAGCTGTCACTGTGTGTGAGAACCCGGGGGGTGAGGGGGAACGGGAGGGGGAAATGAACATAACTTTCCTACAGAAGAAAAACAGTGTGGAGAAATATACATCGTGTACAAGCACGGGCAGACAACCTTTCACTTCTTTTTCTTGGTTCATAGGACATAATGAGAATTAATTAGCACATTCCTAAATCATTTGTCCCCATTTCCTCTCTAATGTGTGTGTATCTATGCATAAGCAAAGATTTTGTAAAGAAAGGAGACAGAAACCAGAAAGCTGAGGTCAGAGGCAGGAGCACAGATGTACAGATGTACATATAAATGGATGTTCTGAGACTGTGTCTCTTTGTGATGCGGAATTACAAAGGATTTTAATTCAGCCCCTTTGATATGAGTGCTCCTTTTTTTCTGTTCTAAATGCAGTACCTACAAGCCCCCCAAATTCATCTCTTACAGACTTGGAAGATTTAAAAATTTCTCCAAAATGCCACATGTCAGTCAAAAAAGCAAATGATTGGCTTTTAAAATTATAATTTAAAGCACAATGACGAGAGGGTATTTTCATTAAAATTTAACCCTTTTTTAAGCTCTTGAAGCTCTGGTGTCTGGGGCTTTGGGGAACACACTGAAAACTTGGGGGTTTTGTCTGCATATCCTTCTGAGTTAAAAAGAGCTACAAACAAAAGCAGAGAATTACAATGAACTGTGTAGCCCCTATTAACACAAGGCTATGTCCTTCAACATACAACTCAGTACAGGAGATATACAGAAAAATTAAGAGTCATTTCCATCTGTAAATGTTTAGAAATTAAATCTAATAGCTAAGGTTTAAATTGTACATGTACGGGAACTTTATTTTTTTAATGGAGTCATTTTATACCCTCTGAAAGGAATCATTTTCTATAAAGTGTAACCTTTCTATACTGTGATTAATCATTCTTGCATCATGGTAATAGTCAATTAAAATTAAAAGAATATTCTACTCTTTTAGGGAAGGACTAATCCCAAAACATAACAATTAAAAAAAAAAAACTGGGGGTTCAAAACATTTTCTCTTCCTTTATGCCAGCATTAAAAACCATCACCTTTGGGCAGTTACACAAATCTACATGTGTGATAAAATTTCACAGAATTATACAAAATAGTTGTTCATATCGAAAAACTGACAGAATCACATAAGGAACTATAGCCTAGTTGACTATTTTGCACAACTCAGTTTTTTACTTTTGATACATACTGTGGTTATGTAAAGTGTTACTATGAAGGAAAGCTGGGGTAAGGATATGTGGTACACCTCTGCTGTTTTTTACAACTTCTTATATATCTACAATTATTTCAAAAGAAAAAAAAAATCACCTCTATCCAAGTTTTATAAGTCTGAATTCCCAGACATTATGTTGGAGTTTCACAATGCAAGGAAATCAAATAGCTTTTCACTAACATTTAGATCTACAGAGCTTTCAGAGAAATCTCTGAAAGGTTCAAAAATGCATCCTCCAATTGACTCCAACTGGAGGGAAGTAGGATTAAGTCTTACCATCTTTCAAATCCTGATCACGGGCATGCCTCTAACTTTCTTTGATTGCCTTATACCTTTTCTGGTCCTAATTCTATACCTATCCACCTCCCCAGGCAGAAACAATGTCTCCCTTGATCTCACAAACAGTCAAGTGTGGTGGTTAAGAGTCTAGAGTCAGATTGTTTCTCGGATGCTATCTGCTCAACCTTAGTCAAGTTGCCTAACCTCTCAGAGCCTCAGTTTGCTCATCTATAAATGGGGGATAATAACAGTATCTAGTGCATAGCATTACTGTGAGATTTACATGAAGCAGTGGGTGCAAAAAGCTGACATGTGACAATGCACTACACCAATGTCAGTCGTGACCTCGGGTACTGCTTCGTATATCCACTTCTACTGTAGGAAGTGAGTAGAGGATAAAGAAGAGGAAACCCGAGCCATACAGATCTTTATATGCTGGCCCCTCCTCTTGTTAACTACATGATCTACCCTACCTCCAAGCCACAGCTTCCTTGTCTGTGAGAGACTAATGATACCAGGCACTCAGTACCCGGCTTTTTTTGTTCGTGTTGCATCTACCAGACCAGAAATATTTCTCTTGGTTCTGTTTTGCTGTGCTTTGAAATCCTGATAGGCAAGTCAGAGTCAGCTGCTATTGCAGCTTCCTGTCTCCTGCCCAGCATCAGTACAAAAGAGATGTCTCGTGAATGTTTTTTAAATTTTTAAAAAGCTAATGATTGAAAAACAAAACTTAAAAACCACTTGAACCACATCACTAAGGACTCAGAAGTGAAAAAGACATTTACAAAACCATTCTGGTTGCCCAATCTTCTTCTTTTTACAAGGATGGTACCTCTTTTGAGTTTCCAGAAATTGAATATGTGAAACTTAGGCTCAAGGAGAGTTGTCAGTTCTGGGTTCTGAAGCCCAGGAGGCATGCACCAACAAAAACCCTGCTGTGAACACTCAGGTCTCAGAGTAACTAAGTGAAAGTTACACCTACAGAAGAACACCAGCGATCAATGGGAGGGTCTTACCTGTCTTTAGTAACATATTCCCACGTACTGCTGGTTAAATAATATGCTTGAAAAGTTGAGAAATGCCCACAGTAATGGCCTGGATGCTATCATTCCCTGTAACAGTCAATTTCTGTGCTCTCACCTCTTCATTACAAAGGGTCTCGCCACCACCCTGAAATCACTTAAATGAATGGAAAATCATCTTCATGAAGTAGCTGGTTTTCTGTCCTCAGTCCTTATTGACTGTGACTTGAGAAACCCTCCCACAGATAAATCTAACACCCCAATAATTCAATATTTTTCTTCAAAACAAAAACCATTAGCATTTTATTAGAAGAAATATTTCATCCCTCTCTCTCTCTATTTAAACACGCCACAGATGTAGCACTCTGTGTGGGTTGTTAGAAAGTCAAAGAATATAATTTCTTGATTAATTGCCATACACAGGATCCAAGTTATGCACAATTTTGGTAGTTAACCCCACAACCTCCCATAAGCAGTCTTGCTAAACCTCCCAAATAAGCACATTTCTGATAAATCACTTGCAGCTCTTTAAGTGGATCAAGCTTTAAGTTATTCCTTGGGATAGATCATGTCATTTTCAAAGTGCAAGAACTGCAGGAGAGAGATTCCATAGTAAACCTCTGCTGTGGTAGCTTTGTTTCACTTGCAGGCTTCAGGAGTCTTGGTCAATATTTCTTACTTTATTTTTAACTATGTTGTGGTCTACGAAATGGTTGGCGATTCAGAAATTACATCAAGAGTCTAAAGATAGACTTCAATAAAAGCAGCAGTTCTTGAACAGGAAAAGAAAATGCCTGTTGGTTTTAAGAATGTCGGGAATCCAAGTGCTATTCTTCACTGGGCCAATTAGAGTCGATCCCTCCAAAAGCAAGTTACTGTCTCTCTTTCAACCATCCGCTTAACTGGGTTCAGTTCAGTTCAGTCGCTCAGTCGCGTCCAACTCTTTGCGACCCCATGAATCGCAGCACGCCAGGCCTCCCTGTCCATCACCAACTCCCAGAGTTCACTCAGACTCATGTGCATTGAGTCAGTGATGCCATCCAGCCATCTCAACCTCTGTCGTCCCCTCTNGTTTTGAAAAATAACATATTATCTGTCATAATGTTATCTTATGTTTTAGTAGATTTT
Source organism: Neotragus pygmaeus (assembly GCA_006410875.1). NCBI lineage: Eukaryota > Metazoa > Chordata > Mammalia > Artiodactyla > Bovidae > Neotragus > Neotragus pygmaeus. Next base: position 1,900,061 of record SJYV01003135.1, read on the forward strand.
CTGATGGCATGAAATGACAAAATAAAAGAGTACAATTACCCTATCTTGTGTATCTCTCTCTGCTATTTATTAAGATTAATATTGTAAATATCATCTTTGAGCTCTCAGTTGATTTTTGTGATACAGAGTAAAGTTCAACCATAAGGATCTAGGAGCAGAAAGTTTTTGATTCATGTTTCAAAAGTAGTCTTCTAGTTAGCTACTGATAAAGAGTTGACTGTATGCATTCCTTTATACGCATTATTTAAAATACTTATAGAATTCGTTCATGTTATGGGATAATCTTGCTAAGACCCGTATATGTTATTGGGATTAAAGTTACAAACAGGATTAGGGTGGAATGAACTCTTAGAAAATTTTCATTCATGAGCACTTTATGGTAGTTAAGAATGTAACTGACAAACTGCTAAATCAAAAGTTGCATTTGATAGACATCTAGGTCAGAATTGATGGAATGCCTTGTCATCATGAAGAATTTAACAAATTGCTTTTATCAGTTTTAGTCATCTTTGATCAAAGTGAAAGAAAAAGAGAGATGACTCTTGTGAATTTTATCTCGCAGGATAAAAGCTTTGAGCACATCTTTAAATTATATGTCATGAAATTGTAGAATCCCAGAGGTAGACAGGATTGTATATATCATTTGATCCTCTCTCTGCTTACAAATCAGAAATGTGAGAGCCCAAGGGTTAAGGGATTTTCAAACCATACATCGCTTGTGAGAAAAAGAGTGAAGACTTAAATCTCCTCTATGTTTAGATATAGATATAAACAATATGACAGGATATATGATCATTAAATTTTTTACTTTAAGGATAGTTAATTATATCCATAAAACAAATAGCAAAATTGCATTCATAGATTATTTGTTAATTCACTGTTTAGTTCTTTTTAATCACTGCCAATTGATTATATAAGTCCAAATTATTTGAACTAGAAAACATTATTTCCTATGTTATTTATCAGTGTTTTTCTTTATAATAATAATAATAAGCATGAATCATTGAATAATAAGGCAAGAAGAAATTCTGAAGTCAAGATTCTATGATACTTATATTGATTCAATATAAAACTATGCTTAAACCATCTGTAGCTGGTTTATTTCTTTTGGAGATGATTCATGTTCAGAGATGATAAGTGAAAATTGTATTGGCAGTGTGGCACAGTGTTTTAATTTCTTTAATGACTTTCTCCCTATATTTAGTAGCACAATATCATTATAGCAAAATGAATATGATTATTTAAATTTTTAATAGTAAAATGTTATTATCATACATAATTGGCAGAGGAATTTAAAAGTGAATCCAGAAAGTTTGTTACCAAAAAAGTAGCAGAGAGTCCTTTAGCAAAAATGTAGTTTCTGAAATATGGAAAGTTATCCAAATTGTTCAGTTCAGTTCAGTTGCTCAGTCGTGTCTGACTCTTTGTGACCTGATGAATTGCAGCACGCCAAGCCTCCCTGTCCATCACCAACTCCCGGAGTTCACTCAGACTCACGTCCATCNGAGTCAACTCTTTGCATGAGGTGGCCAAAGTACTGGAGTTTCAGCTTCAGCATCATTCCCTCCAAAGAAGGTGCATGAATATAAATCACAGGGATCCCTGGATATTGGAATAGTGCTCAATTCTGAGCTATAGATACCTTTTTATGAACTTTGTTCCCCCAGCACAGGAGGAAAAACAAGTTTTGGGGAACAGTTACCATATTAGCTATTTCACCAACAGAATAACTGATGTGCCCGAGACAGCGGGGCTGACAGCAGCAGCAGCAGAGAAGGTCAGGTCTCAGGTGTACCTGGTGGATGCTCTTTTATGCCACCATACCTCAATGAATACTATCCCACATTTCCACCATTTGGACACTGGCATGAAAATTATTTGCAGGTGATCCTATACCCCTCTTAAGCTCTTGTTTTTTCAGTACAAGCATAACTATAAAAAGCATCTCATCTTATCTCCAACAGAATTAGTCAACCGATACATAAATGGCAAGCAACGGGCGCATCTTGCCTTCAAGGCCAATTCAAACCCTTAGCCAACTCCTCCATTTCTCTGAAAATTTATCTTCTTTAACACCAGAGGTGTGTTTCCCTATAATGTGAAGTTATTTGGGATTCATCCAGACAACCATTCCTTCGTTAGTTCAAAAAGTGTGGGGGTATACAAGAATTCGGGAATGGATGACAGTCAATTAATCGTGACTTTCTAGTAAAGGAAAAACACGCACTGGTACTCTCCTCTTGAATACCACATCTTTGTAAATCAGGGACAATATATGTTCATTAAAAATAAAAACTGCATTTATTTTTTGATATTCTCTCTAGTTTATATGATCTAAATGTCCCATAGTAAGCATGTTCCACTTTTGCAAATACAGATGATCTTTAAAATACATTAGACAAAATTTTGTAAACATATTAATACAGTGTCAAAAATACTGTAAGAATGTCTCCCTGAAGCTCATGCCAAGTTGTGTTCACTTTGTTGTTGTTGTTCAGTTTTGTTTTTGCTTTTCATGTTTCCCTGACCAGCCCAGCTTACTTTATTATTAGACTACAAACCATTCAATAATTGACTCCTCAAAAGTATTTTACTGAATCTGTAAAATGAGAATGAAGGGGAAAAAAGGAAAGAAAAAAAACACGAACAAAAATGTCCTCTAAGTTTTCCTACACATATCCTATAATTTTCCAGTTGGCTTAACCACTCAACATATTTAAATAACCAACCAACATATTTATTTAACATTCGGCAGATGGACATGATGGAAACATCATGATTTTCAGATGTACTTTCATAACTGCAAGGGTTTCCTCTTGCCAGGATCACAACAGGTTCTTAAGGTAAAGCTGCTCCTACCTGCTGTTTCTTTAATGTCAGAGCAACTCTCAACCTCAACATGTCCACTCAGATTAATTTAAAGCCCTGACATTACAGTGGAAATCAAATCGTTCTCTTCCATCTATTTTTTACCCACAGCATAAAAGAGACTATTTTACATGTTAATAGTAATCTGATGTGGTTGTATAAATCTGATATAAATATGATACTCTGTTTGGAAATGATGCTAATTTAGTTTAAAATGGAGATTACATTTCAACTTGTAAAAAGAGCAGGATGGAATATTAGCATTCATGGCTGTTATATAATTTCCCTTTACACTACACAAGTGTTACTCAAAATCTTTTCTGAGCCTCTTTGTCCAAAGATTTCCCATTCTTCCTATAAGAAAAAGGACCTCTCTATTTAACTATAAGTTAAACAGGTGGTACAGACCCTTGAAAAAAGATTAACAACAACATTATAAATGCATTTTTGAAGAAACATTTAAAGTTACAGTGTAATAAACTGAACAGAATGTCATAAGAATGTCAAACTGGGCACAGTAAAAATAAATGTTATTCCCAAGGAAAATAAAAAGTCTGCATATTTATGTAACATTCAGCAGATGGACGTGATATTAATATAGGGTTTTCAGTTGTACTTTTATAGCTACTAGATTTTCTTGCCTAACTTGGCAACCCGAGGCACCATTTGAGTTTTGGATTTGGACAATACTGCAACAGATGTCCAGACCAATAAAATAAATTCCTTAAGGGCCCTGCTTAATTTGTGTAATTGATCAATTTTGGTTACATAGGCCTCAGCTCACCAGCATGTAACTGCCTTCCACAAAAGCTCTGCAGCGGGGATTTCATTCCATATGTTACAAGGGTTTATGGACGCTCTCTTTGACAATGCTGCAAATAGAACAGGGCCTGGGGTGACACCTGTTGGCAACCAGTGGTGAAAACCAAGAATAGAGCGGATGGGTGGTTCTGGGGCAGTGTTTGTGAAACTCAGCTCTGTGGACATTTTGGACCAATTCTTTGTCCCAGGCACTAATCCTGTGCATTGCAGGATGTTTACCAGCATCCCTGGCCTCTCCCACTAGATAAACCAAAAATATCTCCAGATTGTGCCAAATATCCCCAGGGTGATATCACCATCCTGGGTGAGAACTCTAGCAGTACCATGGATGCTTCTAGAAGGGCTTAAGATAGCTCACATAGTTTTGTAAAACAAAACACAAGACACTCTTCTTTTCCCTTACCTTGAAGTCTTTCAATCTAATCATAGTTTTACAGACAACTCACAAAAACTTTGGCCTGATTGAAGGTAACCATAATATCACTTCATCACTGCACTCAGGCGGATGGTAATTAAGACATGGATTTTGAAACTGAACTCGAAGTGTTCATCACTCACCTATTAAACTTGCCAGAGTTGCTATGTTAATTATCTCCCTGTATCCTTGATTTAGCATAATACGGCCTGCAGCCTGTGACAGAAATTAAAGGAAAGACCAGTGACCTCCTTTGTGATTGTGCTAATAACTACACGATAATAAATTAGTTTTCAATTTTCAGAAGACTTTACACGGTAAAAAAAAAAAAAATGGAGCAAGTATGATACACAAACTTGATAGAAGATGCCTGATCAGCACCAACTTTGAGTCTTTTTAAACTTGTTTCCAATTGATGTAAACAGGAAATTGAATCAAACTGCAGGATTATTTACCTGGTTTATTATTACCCATTACTGAATAAAAATAATGATGAGAAAATTATGTCAGTTTATATTTTATATTGGATATTACAGCAATAAAAGCCTACTCATCTGACGTTTACCAAGGCGAGGAAAACTTGACACATATACACGGCACACAAAGCACACATCCAAACACACAAAAGATTTTTGCAGTCAGACAGATTGATCTGAAAGATTCATACTAATATCGGAATAAAAGTATGCAAAGCAGAATGACTTACTTAACAGAAAAGAAGTACCATGACTTCTTGGCATGTTTTATGCCTTTCTTACATCTGCTCCTGCCTCTAACAGCTTTCTTCCTTTGGCTGACAAAACACAAATAAGAATGTACAGGAAGCAGGGCCCCACTCTGATGCACAATAATATTTAGCTAATTAGAAGAATCCTCCAGCTCATTATGCTAGGCAGTAGGAAGTAAGAAACGACATGAAAGCATGACACTTGCTAAGCCCCAGGACGGTGTCAGAGCTGAACTGGCATCACTTTCTTCTATTTCTTTATAGACTTGGTTGGGTTGCAAGTTTATTCCTTTAAAATCAGTTTTGACTTTCAGAGGGAATGATCCCTTGAACACTGCACCATCTTCTGGCCAAACGGTGAACTACAAGTTCTTAATTAAAGCATGAAAGTCCCAATTTTCTAAGCGAGTCTGCTGGAAGAGTACTTGGTATATTTGATTATTCCTTCCTTCAGACAGTACAGTAGATCAATGAGAAACAGGAAACATTTTCCTTCTAATTAAATGAAAAGGCGGCAGAACTCTGTTTTAAGACAGATTTGTGCTTCGCAGTCTTAAATAACTGTTTATCCCACAAATACTCATGAAAGTCCTGTGTAAACTTGGCCTTTAGAATATGCTGACTGGGGCCAAAAGAGGTATACAACATGGTTCTGGCCTTCTGAGAGCTCACAACCTCATCGTACAATGGGTGAATTCTGTAAGAACCCAGACAAGAAGGGCAGAATTAAGAGGGGGGAAGCTGAGGACTGATCTTCCCTGGTGGCTCAGACGGTAAAGCGTCTACCTACAATGTGGGTAGAGCCGGGTTCAATCCCTGGGTCAGGAAGATCTCCTGGAGAAGAAAATGGCAACCCACTCCAGTATTCTTCCTGGAAAATCCCATGGACAGAGGAACCTGGTTAGGCTACAGTCCATGGGGTCGCAAAGAGTCGGACACGACTGAGCGACTTCACTCACTCACTTCAATCTGAGGACTGACCTTGGTGGGGAAAAATTTATTGCGGACAGGGGTCNTGGACAGAGGAACCTGGTTAGGCTACAGTCCATGGGGTCGCAAAGAGTCGGACACGACTGAGCGACTTCACTCACTCACTTCAATCTGAGGACTGACCTTGGTGGGGAAAAATTTATTGCGGACAGGGGTCCTTGAATCATGACACAGAGTGATGGTGTTTCCGCTAATGAAGATCAAAATATGCCAGGCACTGAGCTAAGTCCTTACAAATATTACCTTAATTAATCATCAAAACAACCTCATCTGGCTGACGAGTCTGGAATGGAGTGGAAGGGGGTAAGACTGAGGCTCGGGTTCCAGAGCCCACGCTCTGAACTACCTCGCTGTCCCATCTCCCATGACAAGAATGAGATGCCCACAAAGGAGGACAGAGATGTTTCTGGAAGAATGAGGAAGGGATGTGCAGCTGCAGCTCTAGAATTTTCCACTAGAAGGTGAGTTAGGATGGAAATCATTTTGGAGGAAAGGGATGTAGCTCCGAGACTTACCCGTTGGAAGGTGTGGTCTCAGAGGAGACATAGAGATCCCGCCTAGAGAAACGAAGACGAGCTGGAGGGAATTCTGGGAAGGGCTGACCTCCAGGACTTGCACAGCTGCTGCCACTGAGTTCGTCCTCAAAGAAGAGCGAGAAAACCTGTAGCGGGTAAATAGCTAAATGGTTCAGAAGGCAAACGGAGGCAAAAATGGATTAGAAAAACAGGTTGGGAAAAGATAAGCTCGGAAAGTTAAGAATATCAGGGTTCCAAAAGAATGACGAGTAAGCAGCTGGATCATTCACTCATGTAATTATTCATTCATTCACAAAATGATTGGGTTCAAGGGCAAAAGATCGTGGGAGGAGCGTAGAGAGAGTAATGGGAGATGCTGTAGAAACAAGACACCATTGAGGAAGTAAAGGGAGGAGGCAAGTGGTTACTGGGCAGAGGGCACCCACCTTCAGAAAGGTTCCTTTCAAAGGTATGTCAATAATTCAGTCATAACCTGAACAGGGGCTGCAGACTCAGTTTTGAGGCAAGGAGTCAACGAGCATGGTGTGCCAGCTGGTGTGCCAGCCAGGTGAAATTAATCGGGAGCAATGGATGGAGGCAACCAGATGGCATGACCCGGCGAAAAGGGATGGCTAAGCCTCAGCTCAGGCTGCTGCCATGCCAAAACCGGAACCCATAATTGCCAGATGGGCTGATATTCCAAGACAAGCTGAAAATATGGATTTCTATATGCAGTCTCTCAATGTGTATGTTGTTAGAAATTTTAAAGATTTTTAAAACACTATGCGAGCCAAACAAAACACATCTGTAGTGCAGATGGGGCTTCAGGTTGCCAGTTGAGAACCTCTGGCTTAGAAGAAAGACGTTAGCGCGGTCCCCAGACCCAGTCATGGTTCTGAGCACAGGACACACAGTTGCATTCAGCAGCTAGGAGACCCCCAAATGGAGGTTTTGCCAGCATCTCGACCTGAATAGCCCCAAACCCAAATTCCTTTCCTTTCCTCCCACCCCCTCTTCCCGCTGTGCCTATCTGTCCTGGACCCCCTTGTCAAAGCACTCACCTTTGGAATGGACTTTCCTTTCCTTAACCTTCCACAAGCCACATACTCAGGTCCTGTCCCGTGCAGCAGCTGGACAGCCATCCTTTCCGAGCTACCTCTGTCATCATCATCCCTAGTTGAAGCTCTCATGAGTTCCAATCCCGACTTCTGATGTCATCTCCCACCTCCACTTGCTCCCTGTGCCTCTCATGCTACTCATATCACTGGACCCATCTTTCTTTTTTTGCCACTCATATCAGTCTCATCCCAGAAACCTGAAATGACTTTCCTCACTCATTAAAATAAGTACAAATGATTTCAGCTCACCTACATCCATTTCTCTTCATGACAAGGCATCATTATGCCATCAAAGTGGGGTTCCCTTGTGGCTCAGATGGTGAAGAATCCGCTTTCAAAGCACAAGACATGTGTTTGATCCCTGGGTTGGGAAGATTCCCTGGATAAGGGAACAGCTATCCACTCCAGTTTCTGGCCTGGAGAATTCCATGGAAAGAGGAGCCTGGTGGGCTACAGTCATGGGCTCACAAAGAGTCAGATACAGCTGAGTGACTTACACCCATCTAAGCAGCCCAACATTTCTCTCCAAATGAAATGCCCTTCCAAATCTGTACATATCCTAAACTTTTGCTGGTGAGAACTACTCAATCTTCCAAATGCAGCTTAAGTTTTCATGTAAGTAGATCAGAGTTTCTCACAGTCAGAACTACTGATGGTTGGGACCGGATAATTCTCTTTTGGCAAGCAGAGTGCCCTGGGTATTGTGAGGTGTTTAACAGCATCCCTGGCCTCTATAGACTAGATATTAGCGGCCCTGCTCCCAAGCTGTGACTACCCAATGATGTGATGGAAAAACTCTGAGCCCTCTATTTCTCTCAGGATAACCTTCACATTAAGTCGAACTCTAGAGCTTCACCAACAGGTAGGAGAAAAGTTTGCTCAGAAACAGCCAGAGGGGCAGAAGAAAGCTGGCCAATGATTAAACGTTATTGTGTATAAACAGTCAGTGTATCTTCCTGACTTTTTCGTCTCTTGTCAAAGAAAAGAGTGCTTCCCCTCAGGAGGTTTTTGCCTCCCTGACTCCCACACAAGCAGATTTTTTACCATTGAACCACCAAAGAAGCCCACCTCTTCATGTAATTCTTAACAAATCCCAATATTCATTCCTTTCAGACATAGCTCACAATAAATGATCGCCATGAAGACACCCTTGACTAATACCAACTGACTATGATCTCGCTTTTCCTGTAAATTCATACAGCATCTCATAGTGCTCCTTACTCATAGTTTTCCATATAGTAGATCCTTCTCACCAGTGAAAATCAAGATCTTCAAGAGAGTCTGTGTCTTTGAGCTTTTTCATTATCATCTTTAACAATAAATATACAGGTGACAGTTCTAAATATTTGCAGGTGCAATGAATAAATGATTGTGTTATTCACTGAAACAGCTAAAAAGCCAGCCATCACCAAACTGTCCCTGGAAACCAAAATTTGAATGTATGATCTCTGTCTTAAGTGCTTACCTAATGTTTTCTTCCCGTATTTTAAAATTAAATTTCTATTGACTCACATTCAATTATTATTTATTCGTACCATAAACATGTCACTTTACAAATAATACTTAGAAAAACCTTCTCACCAGCACACATTTTTTTCATCCCACAAGTCTGTGGTCTGGTAGAATAAGTTATTTGTTAGNTAAAATTAAATTTCTATTGACTCACATTCAATTATTATTTATTCGTACCATAAACATGTCACTTTACAAATAATACTTAGAAAAACCTTCTCACCAGCACACATTTTTTTCATCCCACAAGTCTGTGGTCTGGTAGAATAAGTTATTTGTTAGAAAAAAAAATAGAGAGCTGTGAAGTCAAGCAGCTCAGTTAACCTTCCTGGTTTCCTCAACCCATAAAATGGGTACATTAATACCTACCTGCTGGCATGGGGAATGATCATTCCTGTAGGCGTAGGGTTTGGAGTCCTACAAACCAGATTCAAATCTGTATTCTGTCTGATGACAGCTGTGTGCTCTTAGTCAATTATTTAATCTCTTTTCCTTGGTTTCTTTAAATATAAAATGAGATTAAAAATAAAACCTACCTATCGTGAGCCATCTATGATGATGTACACAGTTGTTGGTGAGTAGCAAGCACTCCAGAGAAGGCAATGGCAAGCCACTCCAGTACTCTTCCCTGGAGAATCCCATGGACGGCGGAGCCTGGTAGGCTGCAGTCCATGGGGTCGCTAGGAGTCGGACACGACTGAGCGACTTCACTTTCACTTTTTACTTTCATGCACTGGAGAAGGAAATGGCAACCCACTCCAGTGTTCTTGCCTGGAGAATCCCAGGGATGGGGGAGCCTGTGGGCTGCCGTCTATGGGGTCACACAGAGTCAGACATGACTGAAGTGACTTAGCAGCAGCAGCAGCAGGAAGCACTCAGTGAATGCAAGTCCTCTTTTACCAGAGAGAAACAAATGAGACAATGTCAAGAGAAAAAAACTTTGGACAAGAATAGTTTCTAGGCATGACCCCATTTCACGATTATTGGAAAGTTAAATGATAAGATCAGTTACCTAATATCCTAAGAATTTTAGACAAAATGCTTACTTCTCAGCCTTAACAGCTACAAAGTCAGCCCTGAGTTTTTATGGACCGAGACTCGATCTGGGTCCAGGGCAAGCATTATACTTCAAAGTGTATAAATCCTGTCATTTGCTGTATTGGTCTTGTAATTTCAAGAGATTTAATTTGTTGTTAAATCTGGTGATTCTGTATGGCATATCCCAATCTTTTCTGAGTTAGTTGGACTTTTACTGCACCAAAACTGAGACAAACTGGAACTGCAGGTGCAAAGCAAGTGGAGCAGAAAGGCAGCTTCATGATATGGGGTGCAGCACCCACTCTGCTGCATAATGGTGAGATTCTGCGCCATCCTGCCAAGGCTGGGAAAACTGGGCTGCTTGCTGTCTCCCTCTCCTGCTCTGCCTCTGCAGTGCTAGCCTCGACTGCCACCTTTAGGTCCGTAGGTCAGCCTTTCCTCGTCCGCTCTCTTGAGGCTAAAGAAAATTCAACTAAATACGTGGGTTAGGTGGCATTTTTCTCAAAAGGAAAACAACAAATGAGGGGATAGTGTGACCATTCAGAACCCAAATCTCTTTCATATGGATATTTCATTCACTCAACCAATACTTATCTTCAGCTTGAAATAGCATATAAATGTTTCAGATTTCCTTTTCACTGTGGCTCTGAGGACCTGGATCTTGTTTGACCTTGAACAAGATTTTACTCTCAAATTTCCCATCAATAAAGTAGAGATAATGACAGTATTTGCCCACTGCATGGGGGAATTGTAAAACTTAATTAATTGAAATCTTGGATGAAGTGTCCTAGCAACACCAACATTCTGCATTACTTCCTGACCTGGATGTGAATGAGTGTTAATTTAAAAAGACAAATTCTCCAATTTCTAGCATGATTGTAGAGCGGAGTTCTACACACACACACACACACACACACACACACGTGCTCATCGATATACATATGTATATGCATATGTATAGCTTGGCATTTATACGAATGTGTGATTTCAGCAGCAAATCAGCCAAAGGAAAAATTAGCTACAGTTTTTTCCAAGGGAAATAATTTTCTGTTCATGTTCTGTTATTTTCAAAAGACTCTAATGCTGTTATTTCAAAACTGAATGTCCTCAAACAAGGCAAAGACAATTCTTCGTTGAATTATGCTTGCGGGTGCCAAAGTTTCAGTGTTGTGTTAAAGTCCTACAAGAATAATCCAAAATTTCTTAAATGTATGTGAAAACATTCTTTTAAAGTGAATTAAAAATATTCCACCCCTTTAGTATCAAATAACCTTAAAAAGAAGATAAATAAACATTTCCCAAGAGAGAGGGAAGGAAGGCATAAAGAAATTGTCATCACTTCCCTCTCCCCAAGAAAAAGTTACAAATCGCCCACAAAATTTATTCTGCATTCCTGCTTGACTAAAGCTGGGCAGGGTCACTTTGTGACAAAAGAAGAGAAAGGAAGGGCTCTGATGTAATTGAGTAGGGGAATTAAGAACCTAAGTCCTTTTCTCTTGGCACAAATCTCTGGCTATCACATCCGTAAATTCCTGCCTGCCTTTTTTTGGGACACAAACAGATTAGTTATTTCTTACAGATAAATGTTTTCTCTGGATGCAGCTACTTTCAGAACTGATTAGTTGACTAAAAGCCATAGTATTTTTAAACTAGTTCATTTATATATATAAGGCTTTTTTTTTTTTTCAAGATAGCACCAGCTAACTTTGGCATCAAGATACAGCCGCCTGTCATAGGAAAAGTACATGGAACTGAATCGAACATGGCCTAATATGCAAAGTGGGAAGAACAGATAGCTTAGGGCTGTTTATCTTCCACTGTGAATGAGAATCTTTTGTTAATTTCAATAACACTCTGTCTTAACACCTAACGAAGTGTTAGAGGTGATATATAAACATTTGTATGGATATGCTATGAATTTTAATATTATTTAACTGAATTTTATTAAATTATTTTCTACCTCGGCAGTATATATCCATTAACATTTTTAAGGAGGAGAGAAAGACACCATATGTAAAATATCAAACATGTCTTAAAAAGAAGAAAAGGATAAAGAGTTCTCTCTGAAATCACATACTCAAAAAGAAAATAAAAATAGAAAAATCTAAAAGGGATCATTACTACTGATAAAGAACAGATACAGCTTTTAAGAAGCTACCAAATCCTTCTTTCCATTGTGGAAACCCAGTTTTTATTCATCTTCCTCATTCATTTAAGGCAAATATGTGTGTCTGTTTTGTTTACAACGAGGTTCTAACAGTCTAGAACATGGCCTGACATATAGCAGGTGCTCAACAAATCTCTGCTGAATAAAAGAACAAAGGAAGAGAGCTTGTTAAGGCAGGATGTCAAATCTGAGGTTGGGAAAAAGCAATAGGAATTCCAAGAAGCCCTTCATCTATCACTTTCAGGTGTGCTAAGAAGGAGAAGAAAGAAAAAGATCAAAATCAACCAGTCCATGAGGCTCTGGATCAGTGTGTACAGAAGCCAAGAGTAAGAAAACAAGGCATCCAAAGGATAATTGGAATATTATGTTCCTCATTCAGAAGAGTAAGACCATCTCACTTTCAACAACAAAAAAGTAGAACTTAAGTAGCTAGAAGAAATAAAAATTGCTACATAGTAAGAGGCTCAACAAATATCTCTGAATAAAGGAAAGGCTGTCTACCCACACAGGCACTGGCTCAGCACTGCCATGCCAAACCATTAATTGTCCTCAAGGAGGTAATAATCTGGAGAGGAAGGGATAAACAGGCAGATTCCAATTCCAGTAGAAAAGAAAGAAAATGTAAGTAAGAAAGGTGACAAAATTTCAAGAGGTAGGGGACATACGTATACCTGTGGCTGATTCATGTTGAGGTTTGACAAAAAACACAATTCTGTAAAGCAATTATCATTCAGTCAAAAAATAAATTTATTAAAATTTTTTAAAAGGAAAACTGATCTTTTTCCCAACATATGACACATTTGGTATTTGTGCAAAAATCATATATTTCTTAGAAAAGACACAACCAAATCACAAGTTTTTAACTATTATGGAAACTTCAAACATATACAAATTTAAATATGCACATATCCAACCATTACCTAGGGTCAAAGTCACTTCATTTATACCTCTGTTTCACTGATTCCCACATCCCCACTCTAACCTCTGGATCATTTTGAAACAAATCTCCAAAACTGTGTCATACATCTGCAAAGAGTTCAGTGAGTATTTCTAAAAATATAAGAAGAGTTTAAAAAAGTAACTATCATGCCAACAGGATGCCCAAAAAGCTAACACTAATTCCAGCACATCGTCAAATATCCAGGCAAATTTCAAAATTATCTGATATTCTCTGAAAATTCTCCAATAGCTACACAATAGCATTTTTTAAAATTAGAAATTAATTGTCACATTTGAAGACAATATGGCACAGGGAATTATACTCAGTAGTGTATAATAACCTATAAGGGAAAAGAATCCAAAAAGTATATATTTATATGGGCTTACCTGGTGGCTCAGACAGTAAAGAATCCACCTGTAAGAGACCTGGGTTCAATCCCTGGGTCCAGAAGACCCCCTGGAGAAGGGAATGGCTACCCACTCCAATATCCTTGCCTGGAGAAAGCCATGGACAGAGGATCCTGGTGGGCTACAGTCCATGGGGTCACAACGGGTCGGACACAACTGAGTGACTAACACTTTCATACACACACACACACACACACACACACACACATAATTGAATCACTGTGCCGTACACCTAAAACTATCACGATACTGCTGTAAATGAACTAACTACAAATTTTAAAAAGGGGAGGGGAAAATGAAAGAAAATAGAAATATTTCAATCAAGTCTAGATTTCTGACTTCTCTCTTAACAAAAATATCTGGCAACACTGAGTGCACACTGCAGAGTATTGAGCAGAAATGATGGAGCCACTTCCCCTTTTAGGCAGGTCTAGAATGCTCCAGTCCCCACACTCCTCATCACCCCTATTGTCTTGCCCACTGCACACTCCACACACCTACATCACTGATCTGGCTTTTGGACACAACTGAGTCAACAATTCTAAATCTAAGCTAATGGAAATTTTGGATGATTGGAACCTCTCCTAGAGCTTTTGGGTAAATGATGTCTTAAGTGGTGGCCACAGCTATGATTTAGCTTTACAGACTTGAGTAAGTCGCAGACAGAACAGAAAGGAACAACCCTGAAGACAAATGCTCACATTTGAGGGTCAAACCAGGGACAGAACAGGGAAGATGCAAAATCAACAGACAAGGAAGCCAAGAGAGGGAATGAAGGAGTTACGAGGTACAGATTGATTTGATTAGTTCAAGAATTATTTGGAGAACCGAATTATGTGCTGGGCTTTCCTCTTTGCAAGGTATTCCAAGACCCAGAGATGGGTAATGTTGCTTTTAAAGGAGTTATGCCAAGTCCAACACTACATAAAGCCTTCCCACCTCCCCTATTCGTCAGTTTTGAAACGTGAGAATGCAAGCCCGGTAGGTTAAATTAAAAGTGTAGTCACTGAGGCGACATATTAATGCTCTTAAAATTGAAACAAAAATTAAAATCTAAAATAAGATCTCTTGCACTCACCTATATCTATTAATATATGTTGACTCCTTCTTAGAGAGGCTGGAATGCTTGAGACTCAATGTAAGAAAATAAAATGGTGTGTGTTTGACAACCAGATGCTTTTCAAAATTAAAAGAGCTTAATTTTAAGAATGGTGCAAGAAAAGACATATAATTTGCTTGCTATGCACACAGTAGATTAAAAACTAAAAAAAAGGCAATGAGTGTGAAATATTAAATATTTACTTCTCAGGGTATTTTTGTGCACTCTGATATTAATGGGTAATAATAATTACTGTACCTTATCCAAGACACACCTAGACTGAGAAATTAAATTCCCAGCATATGGAGAGATATATCAGTCGATGCACATGCTTAATTCCCATTATGTTAACAGAACCAGAGGAAATGCACCTATGGAAAAAAAGAGATCCTTTCAGAAACTTAATATAATGGGAAATCTGGAAGTATCTCTTCCCCTGGAAGTAGATGAATTCATTCCATTAAAATTTCTCAAAATAAATATGCATCCAGACAGAAAAGTTGAGTGTGTAAAAGATTTCATAGAAAATAACTCACAAAATTGATACTTGTCAGTCTCCTTGAAGATTAGAAATGTGAAGATGGCTTGGGACCCCAGGAGGAAGCTCAGTCAAGGAAACCAGTCATCCATCAGAGACTCCCACTATCACTCGCATCTTTAATAGGAGATGTGTTGTCCTTCTGTTCCCTTTTCTATTTGCTAATTCTAATTCCCCATCAAAGAGTCTATCTGACCACAGGAATAGGAAGCCCAGCGGATATCAGAGCCACGCCTCCATATCACACACGGAAAAGGTGATCAGCACTGGAGCAGTGGGTAAGGAAATTCACGATCAAGAGGCTGGAGCTGTGGTGCAAGTTCTACACTTTAGCCACTTGGATGACCTTGATCTTGACCTGAGTATTTAAAGCCATAAAGAAGGATGGTAATAACCCCTTATCCACCTACTTCACAAAACTGAAAGTCTCCAAAAGAATATGTATATGTGAAGGTAACTGCAAATAAGAGAGCACTCTACAACTGCAAGTGCCTTAAGTAATTTAGTGCTGTAGGTTCTGTTTTTCAGAGCTCTGCTTCATTTATTATTATTTGTTTTTTCCTCTGGCCTTTTTAAAAATATCAGAGTCATACACATCAGAATAAACAAATTACAACAAGATAAGCAGACAGATGAGGGGATGTTAATCATGCTGTCACCATCCCAAAATAATGCCCATGAATATTATACTTACGTATCAACCTCAGCCAGGGTTATCTCCCCACTCCAGGGGACATCTGGCAATTTCTGGAGACATCTTTGGTTATCCACAATTGAGGAAGAGGTAGATTGGATAGCATCTAGTGAGCACTGGCCCGGGAGGCTGCTAAGCATCCTATGGTGCACAGGACAGCTGTCTCCACTAAAGAATTATTCAACCCCAAATGTCGCTAGAGCCAAGAATGAGAAACCTTGATTTACATGCAAGTATGTGTGTGTAGTTATCAAATGTAGCAATAACGCTAAAGGGGCATTCTAAATTTTCATCAAATTAAGCTAGGTGGGATGGCAACCCTAGAATCCTACATTTAGCCAAAGTCTGCTGCTATAATAACATAAGGCTGTAAGTGAAATTTAATACAGAAATCATAAAATATTTCTCCATATACATTTAAAGGAGGCAAGGTTTATGATAATATGACACTATTTATTATTTACTCTTCCAATTTCTTCACTAACCGCAAGAAGATTCTGGGCTGATAGATGAAGAGAGACAGGACAGCTTTTGCTCAAGCAGAGTTAGGAGTGACTTCTTGATATCAGTGCAATGACATCACACTGACATCAGACTGGTTACCAAGAGTACACAGAAATTCAAATTATTATGGTGGCATTGTTAAAGTGGAAACATTATTGGGGGTAATCTTTCTTTTTTTGCTTTTCTTATGAACAAGTAGTTACACAGTTAAGGAAATAAGTTTTCTATTCTAAATTCTCTTTACTAAAAGTAAATATTACTTTTGCTATGCCTAATAAATCAAACATCAAAACGTGGCCAAAATAAAGTGAATAATTAAGTTAACAGAAATAGAAAGATCTCAAATAGAAAAGAGGTTCCACAATTTCTTCTTAAAGAACATTGTAGAAAAATATAACAGTTCAATGAGATCATCATGATCAAAATTAGAATTATCATCTTATTTTTCACTTAATATAGAATACACATCTTACATGACATATTTATATATATACACACATACATAAACATAGATGTATCCTTTAATAGCACAAAATACTTCATTGTATGAATGTCCATAATTTACTTAACACCTCACTATACATATTTTCGGAGAAGGTGATGGCACCCCACTCCAGTACTCTTGCCTGGAAAATCCCACGGATGGAGGAGGCTGGTAGGCTGCAGTTCATGGGGTTGCAGCGAGCTGGACATGACTGAAGCGACTTAGCAGCAGCAGCATACACATTTTAATTTCCAGTTGTGCATTAAACAGTGCTAATCTGAACATCTTCATTGTTAAGTCCTTTAATATGTCTTGAATTATGCTGTTAAATTGGTAGAAGGTGAATTAGAAGTCAAAGTGTATGATTCATATAGGCATTTCCCTTCAAGAGATTTTTTTGGAAGGCAAAATTCAAGTTCACCTTTCTATCTGCTGTTTTACCTTTTCTAACAATGTAACTTTACTTCCAAAAGTCATGCCAACTGCAATTGGTATTGAGCAGGATTTTTTTCAGTGACATGGACTACTTTATGCAACAAGAGATATCCCACAGCTTGTCCAAAAACTGCCTATATTAAAGTGACTGCCAAGTTTTGATTCAACTGAGTACTGATCACTGAATTATCATTCAGGTAAAAAGTTCACAGAGACAGACCCATAGCAAATCTGATTTAGCCATGAGAGGAGCCCTTATTAGCAATTTGTCATTCCCTCAAACTAACCTCCTAACCTCACCCAACTGTCTACGTGTCAATTTAATTTACGCACATAATTAATTTTTTTAATGTTGTCCCCAAACACCAAACCTCCTCTTTCTGATGGGTTCTCAGCAAACACTCATGGAGACAAACACTATTCAGAAGTTTCTGACCTTGCTTTTGCTGTCCCTATTGTCAAGAATTTCACCTTTATTTTTCTTCTGAGACTTGCTCAGCTGAACTAGAAGACACCGGAAGTGGTTTGGCTAACACAATGGAAAACATGTAAGGTCCCCAAGGTCCCCCACACGTTGGTGTGAGGAATTAAGAAATAACTACACTGAGGTTTTAAAAAGTCATTACAGTAGACCGTGTTTGTCCCTGGGCATATATGCCATTAATATAAAATATTTCCGACGCTCTGCGACCCCATAGACGGCAGCCCACCAGGCTCCCCCATCCCTGGGATTCTCCAGGCAAGAACACTGGAGTGGGTTGCCATTTCCTTCTCCAATGCATGAAAGTGAAAAGTGAAAGTGAAGTCGCTCAGTCGTGTCCGACTCCTAGCGACCCCATGGACTGCAGCCCACCAGGCTCCTCCGTCCATGGGATTTGCCAGGCAAGAGTACTGGGGTGGGTTGCCATTGCCTTCTCCAATTCAGTGGAAAGGCTTCCTCAAATGTGAAGAGGGCGCCATATTTCAATAACCTGAACCATGATCTCACGGTGCTGCAGTTCTCCTCTCTGGCCACTAGGGTGTCATTTTCTACTCCAAAGGGGAATTGGCTAGATGAGGCCTCTAGCCTGTAATACCTCCTTCCAAGTGTGAATTTATTCTTTCCCGCCTCGCAAGCAGTTTTTACTTTTCCAGCTTGGCACATAGAATCTTGCAAGTCTCCCTGGAAGGTGACTCATATTTAAATATGAATGGGGCAGCTGGCTTCTGTTATCTTAAAGGGTTACATTATGTCACTGCACATTTTCAACTGGGGTAAAAACAAACTGTGCTCTTTCCACACATCAATTCCAGTAATATATATATTTGTATAAGATCACAGGGACTTATAAAATGTCTGAAATTTTTCCAGCTCCAAAAATTAAGACCAATATACTAGGTTTCTTAAGAATTCAGCAACTACTAAAAATATCCCTTTGTTACCTGCATTGCAGTTTAGGATTATTTCTCTAAAAAAGGATTAATCTCCAAAATATACAAGCAGCTCATGCAACTCAATGCCAGAAAAGCAAACAACCCAATCAAAAAGTGGGCAGAAGAACTTAACAGACATGTCTCCAAAGAAGACATACAGATGGCTAATAAACACATGAAAAGATGCTCAATATTACTCACTACTGCTGCTGCTGCTGCTGCATCGCTTCAGTCATGTCCGACTCTGTGTGACCCCACAGACGGCAGCCCATTGGGCTCCGTCATCCCTGGGATTCTCCAGGCAAGAACACTGGAGTGGGTATTACTCATTACTAGAGAAATGCAAATCAAAACCACAATGAGGTATTATCTCACTCAGGTCAGAATGGCCATCATCAAAAAGTCTACAAACAATAAATGCTGGAGAGCGTACGGAAAAAAGGCAACCCTCTTACACTGCTGGTAGAAATGTACATTGACATAGCAACTATGGAAGACAGTGTGGAAATTCCTCAAAAAACAGGGAATAAAAATGCCGTATGACCCAACAAACCCACTACTGGGCATAAACCCTGAGAAAATCATAATTCAAAGACACATGTACCCCAGAGTTCACTGCGGCACTATTTACAATAGCTAGGACATGGAAGCAACCTAGATGTCCATCGGAAGATGAATGGATAAGGAAGTTGTGGTATGTAATATACAATGGAATATTACTCAGCTATGGAAAGGAATATATTTGAGACAGCTCTAATGATAGGGATGAACCTGAAGCCTATTATACAGAGTGAAGTCAGTCAGAAAGAGAAAGACAAATACTGTATATTAATGTATATATATGGAATTTAATAAGATGGTACTGATAAACTTATTTGGACTGCAGCAAAGGAGACACAGGCATAAAGAACAAACTTTTGGACACGAGGGCAAGGAGAGGGTGGGACAAACGGAGAGAGCAGCATGGAGACATATACACTACCATATATAAAATAGATAGCCAGAGGGAATTTGCCATTATGACTCAGGGAACTCAAATTGGTGCTCTGAGACAACCTAGAGGGGCAGGATGGGATGGGAGGTGGGAGGGAGGTTCAAGAGGAAGAGAACATATGTATGCCTCTCGCTGCTTCATGACAATGTATGGCAGAAACCAACACAATACAGTAAAGCAATTATCCTTCAATTAAAAAATAAATAATTTTAAAAAAATTAAAACGATGATGATAATGATGATATTGACAAGAATAAAGACAATAAAGGTTAAATTGTGTTGACATTCACCAACCACTGAGTACTGTGCTAACAGTTTTCCCTATAGTCTTCACTACACTCCAAAGAAAGAGCTATTCAAATGGTTCCCAACTTCTAGATAACAACTTAATGGAAAAAGGTCAGAGCTAGAAAATGGAAGAGGCAGGGTTTGAAAATAGCCAGTTTTAACTTCAAAGCCCATACTCTTAACCATTATGATACACATTCAACCTCATGTCTTAGAAAATAATTTTCTAAGGATCTGGTAAGCAAAGCTTAAATTTTCCTCAGGGTGTATTTCCTCTATGAAACCTTTCCTTGCTACCCAAGGCTAGGTGAGATGCCCTGAACTTTCCTAAGTAGCACATAGTCAAGGCCTTATAAGACCAGGTAGCACATTCTATTTAAACCATCTGTCACTCCTGACTCCACAGTGGAGTGAGAGGGTTCTTGTGGACACAAATTTAACCTCTTTTAAGGGCACCCCGGAGAAGGCAATGGCACTCCACTCCAGTACTCGTGCCTGGAAAATCCCATGGACAGAGGAGCCTGGTGGGCTGCAGTCCAGGGGGTCGCTGAGGGTTGGACATGACTAAGCAACTTCACTTTCACTTTTCACTTTCATGCATTAGAGAAGGAAATGGCAACCCACTCCAGAGTTCTTGCCTGGAGAATCTCAGGGACGGGGGAGCCTGGTGGGCTGCCGTCTGTGGGGTCACACAGAGTCGGACACGACTGAAGCGACTTAGCAGCAGCAGCAGCAGCAGAGCACCCAATACCTGGTAGGCACTTGGCATCTGATCAAATAATGAACACAGACGAAATGACTTCTATCTCCTTTATAATAGAGCAGTCAAGTTGAATTTCAGTCCTTCAACCCTACATTCCTTTTCTATTTTTCAAATCATTCTCCATGAAACTGACCTCGCTGGAAAGTTATCCTCAGACTTGCCTCCTTCTGATAAATGGTGAGCATTGGAGTCGGAATACCTAGTTAGAATTCTGGGCCATCACTCCCCTGATGTAGATACAAGGTTTAACCCTCTTGTGTCTGTTTCCTCAGCCGTGAAAGGGTTCTGTAACAGCACCTAATCCACACTATAGAGCTGAGAAGTGGATTAAACATAATATTGCAGTAACTGTGATTAGAATAGTGACTGACACAGAACAAAAACTTAGGAAAAGTGAATAGTAGTAATAGCAATAGTATGAATAATTGTAGGTTAACAGAAGTAGTACATGTTGATTGAGTGTAGACTCTAGATTTATTCTCTATTTATTCATTCTTTTTCTCCCCACACATTCCAAAACTCCCTATTAATAGAATTAATAGAAGTCGTATTAGCAGTAAGAAGTATTCCCTGAAAAACTGAGCATGAGGAATGAAGGATGAAAGATAACCTCAATTTTTAAAAGCTCATATGCTACTTGGTGCTATCCCTGTAAAGGACATAACTACTGCATCAAAAACAGTACATATCTTCTGTAAACATTCCTTCAAACAAGTTACAAAATAACAATGCCTCTGTGCCAATGACTATGCTAAACATTTATCTGTGTTGTGCAACGTAATCTCCATAACGACCTTTCAAGGTAAATTCTGCTAACCTCAGTTACTGGTGAGGAAGTAAAGATTCAGAGAGGTACAGTCATCTGCCAAGAGTCACACAGCACCAGGAATATGAGCCTGATTTTTTTTCATTTACTTGATGACCTGTCCCTTCCACTAGCGTGCAAGAGCCATGACACAGCAGATCACAACCACTCTGTCCCTTATTGTCCTCATAATAGCAATAGGGAATTTTGGAATGGTGAAAAAAATGGATGAATAAATCTAGAGTCTACACTGTTAAGCAAAATGCACCTCTTAATTATTTGAGATGAATGACACTTTTGTATAACAAATCATCATCGGCAATGTTACAAGCTGGCTGAGAAATTCTCTAAATAATAATAAAACTTATATATATATTTTATATATATATATTTTATATATATATATATTTATATATATAAAACTATATTCATTATTCCTATGCTAGGCCTGGTAAAAATCTTGCTAATGCTTCCATCAATCAACAAGATAGATATTATCTCTGTTTTAGAGATGCTTTGTTACCCAGTTATGCAGGATTTGAAGGCAGGTCTTTTCCTGAAGCCTTTTTGCACTTTAGGGTCTCAAATCTGCAATAGGAACAAAGGTAATTGTATGTTCTGTTCACCCTCAGAGTCACATGAGGTTGATGCCAACCAAACCTCAATTAACAGAAGCTTCATAACTCCACTGACCACACCCAAGAAGAATATTCCAGAACACCAGATTACTCTAAGTGGCCCATGTGAGCTGAACTTGATTCTGTCCTCTCCCAGTATATTTGAAGGGTTGAAACACTCAAGAGTTATGGACCTTCTGCTGTCTGCTTCCTTCAGGGAACAGGTGTATAGGTTTCAATTCTGACTTCTGATCATGAGCAGTTGACTTTATTCCAACACCTGATGATTAGTTTTGAGTTACTGTAGCTTCATGGCTCTGACAAATGTTACACCAAGCCATGGATTAGTTTATAAATATCAATAAATTCCTATAAGACCTCTCCATTTCTCTGCTAGTAACCAGTGCTGAAGTGCCTTCCCACTTATGCTAAATGCTCGAAATAATGCCATCTGATGAATACAGATAAGAATCAATAAATCCATTCATTTTCTCAACAAATACTCACTGAGTGCCGACTATTCATCATAGGTGGTCATTTTTGTAAAAGGCACAAAGGAGGCACTGATGGCAGTAATTGCTATCGCTGTGGGACTCTGCATCTTTCTGTGCACATAAGCAGAATAATGGTCTCCCCAAAATGTCTACATCCAAATCCTCAGAACCTGTGAATATGTTACCTAACCTGAAAAAGGAACTTTGCAGATGTTAAGGACTTTGATATGGTGGTTGAGCTTGAATTACCTGAATGAGACCAACCTGGTCACATAAATCCTTAACAAAGCCCTTTCCTGCTAACGTGACAGGCAGAGGAAGATGTGACTATGGAGGAATAGTCACATGGGTGCAACCTGGCTGACTCTGATGATGGAAGAAGAGGCCATGAACCAAAGAATCCAGGTGGCCTTCAGAAGCTGGAAAAGACAAGGATACAAATGACCAGCCTCCAGGAAGGAGTACAGCCCTGCCAGAACCTTCATTTTAGCTCAGTAAGACCTAGAAGGGTAATATACTAAATGCATACTGTTGTACTTTGTTACAACAGCAATAGGAAAACAATACACACTGCAATAGGAAAAGAGTACACACAACTTTCAAAAAGAAACAGTTCTCCCAGGCTTCCAAGTAGTAAAGAAACCAAATTTTTCATTCAGGTTCTTCCATAACATCTCATAGAAAAATCCAAATGAATTTCTTGGCCAACCCAATATATTAAGAGTAAATATCAACATTTACACCTAAAAACTGGAAAGTGCAAGAATATAATTAATAATAAAATAAATATTAGTACTGGATACACTTGGTGCCAGCTGCAAAAATACCTACTGCACATATCACACTGCAAATCTGCCAAAATCAATACACAACATTAGTGGATTAAAATGTGCTCCCTCATCAGTTGGGATAGATGGTCATTCCTGATACGAACTCAGCAGAACTCCCAACTGCTCACTAAAAAGACCTACAACAATCATTTGATTTTCATTTTTTCACTACAAATATTTTCATTGGTCACATTCACCTGTAAATCTGTTCTTTCAAAAAAAATGTGTTTTCCACTAAGATCATTTCATCCACTGGGAGGGGAAAGGAAAAAAGGATTGGAGTTGTGCCAAACAAGAAAAAAAAATTAATTTTCTTGCCATGGAGTATCTTGTTAAAAAGAAACGTCTTTTCCCATGAAATGGATGCTAACACAACACAACAGAATACTAATAAAGCCTTTTCATAATATTTTTCCTAAAGATTACTTTCATTTCAAAAATTGCCTTTTTTATTGCCCCCAAGTGATTCTTAAAAAGATACATCGTTTCTGAAAAAGTGTTATTTTTTTCTCTGCATTTCTGGTTAACTTACATATGCTTTTGTGAAGTTATCCTCAGTCAAAAGGAAAAAAA
>SJYV01003135.1:1924264-1971306 GCA_006410875.1 Neotragus pygmaeus
AAAAAAAAAAAAAAAACACTTACCAAAAGAAAAGATCCTTTATAGCTAAAAGGAATACTTAGTATGATTTAAAGAAGCATAATAAAGCCCCACATTTTCTCAAGATAACACACGCATGGCAGGCCCATATTTGTGCTTAACAACTAGGAAAAAAAGGACTTGTGTTTAATATTTCACAAACAATATATTCATTTTATGTGCATTTAATGCATGCAATTTTAAACGCAGGCTTCTAAATATTCACTAGTCACTTCATAATGAAAATTGAGTGCCTCATACTTTGGGGTCTTGGGGGTGGGGTGATGTATAAATTTTTAAGGAAATATGTATCTGCTTTTTCCTCCCACAAGAAAAAGGAGGGTGGATAAAGAAAGCGTTGATGGTGTCAGGGTGTTGAACGGCTGGTGAGCAGGTGCATGCTCTTGAAGGGGCCTCTGGTGAATTGGAAGCTTTTAAAAGAGATTGATTCTCTTGCTTAACTAGTTATTTCAAACATGCTTTTAAAGGTATTAATTACTTTGCGGAAAAGAGTCTCCATTTGCTTCTAAATTGTTTCTTTGGGTGATTCTTTGCTGGCAAAAATGTCTGGGGTAGAAGTTAACAATCTGTCACCATAATTTTAAGCATAACATTTATATAATATATTTAAATGTTATGCTTAAAATTATATAAAATATACTTGTGTCATTCAAGTAATATTTTAAATATATTTATAATACATTGAAAACATTTAAAATTTTAAAAAATATTTGAAATTATTTGTTTTATATGTACAATTAAGGACTATAAAACAACTACATGCATTATTCTATACATACATAAATATATATAAATACTAGATGGAACATTTCTTAAAAGAACTTCAGTGTTTGTTTCATTTGTGCACAGATGTGTATATTACAGAACTGTATGAAAACTTCTTAATCTTGTAGAATTTTGTAAATTATGATCAGACACTAATGAGCATCTTTACTCCCTTTAATACTGGTCCCCAGTGCTACAAAATTGTTTATTCAGGGATTTTTTTTCAGTTTGATCTGCTAAGGGTATTTGAATTTGCATCAAAAAAAAAAGCATCTTTATTTGGCCCCAAATATTTTAAAATATGTTGAAAGTAGTACCACAATTGTAGACAGTACTACAATTAGGTCTTTGGGACATTAAACATAATTCTATACTGCCTCGGGTGTTAGCAGCCTGGGGCATCCAGGTCTGCAAGAAAAATATTTTTGTAGCCCCTCAGGTACATTATATTCTTCAAGTGCAAAAGGAATACTTTCCAGTGACAAGAGGCCATTTTGCCAATTTGCTGTTCAGAACACAGACTAATGAGTCACAGACAGCAGAATAAAGAAACTCAACATTCCTGGCATTAATGAGTTGGGCAAGGATTAGTCATTTTCAATGATCCTTAGTAATACCATCAAGGAAGAAAATAACTCTTAAAAAAAAAAAAAAAACCCACAGGCTCCTTGATGTTTGAGCAACTTTGACCCAGAATC
This sequence comes from Neotragus pygmaeus, assembly GCA_006410875.1. NCBI lineage: Eukaryota > Metazoa > Chordata > Mammalia > Artiodactyla > Bovidae > Neotragus > Neotragus pygmaeus. Next base: position 1,925,767 of record SJYV01003135.1, read on the forward strand.
TGCCAAAATATGTAAAAATATATCCTCTATGACAAGATGTCTATACCTTTTTCCACATAAACATTTTGAAACCAAAAGAGAAAAGTTAAAAAAAAAAAACAATAATCCTATCAATTATGTTCACTCCTGTTAGATTTTTAATAATGTTACAGAAAATCACCATCACTCATCCAGAGTTGGAAAAGCTTCACTGCTAATGTGAAATATAGATAAGTGAAAAACCAAAGGAAAAAAAATCGACATCAAAAATGCATTTTTCGTTCGCCCAAAATACATTTTAAGACACTGAATGAATATCTAATTGTGAAAACTAACACAAAAGACTGAAGCCTTTCTCTCAATGTTCCCAACAGGATAATGTAGTCTAACAGTTTATAAACACAAGTCGGGAATTAAAATTTAAAACTACCCCAGGTCAGAAATGAGACCACTTTATAATTAGAGGAAAAAAATTACTGGTCCCCAGTGGAGATTAAGAAGGAGATGGTTTCTGAAAATGTACATAAGAGGGACAAAAATAAACAACTTCCACAGTCTGGTGGCACAATTCTGTTCCCTTGTGATGGAAACACAAAAAGGAGTCTCTAACAAGCTCCAAAAATATGTGGATGTGTATTTTAAGGAAAATTTAGCTTTCCAGACAACTACGTGCTTCTGCTGGAAATAATGAACTAACATAAAAATGATATAAGAGTGTGTGTTAAAAGGACATTTAAATGAAACAGGTTGAAGAGCTTCGTAAATTTACCAAAGATTAAATTAAAGCTGGATGTGTAAGACATAGTGATAAAACAATTTGGGGTGGTTCCTTCTTGAAGTAAGGATGGTTTGGGCTTTCAGGAAGCAGGCGTGCATAATTAATCAGTGGTAGGACCAGCCCAGGCTCCAAAATAGGAGTCCCAGGCAGGCCCTTGCAATACAGACACGCTCAAAACTCATTATGTTGGATACGCCTTGTTCTTGACCTAAATGCAATAGAAATTCTTCCTTGGGGTGCATGATATACATGAAAAAGTACAACTTCTTTTTAAAACACCATTAGAATATTTTATTGTGTGTGGACATACACTCCTGTTACTCCTAAATGCTATTCTATTGAGTACAGTTTATATTCACTGGCAAAGCGAAATCTCCAGGGATGCCAGAGAGGGGAATGCAATTTCTAGTAATAACAGCTCACAACAGTGAATACTATCCACTTATCCCCACAATTTCCAGCTATTTTGGACTCCTTTCTGAATTAACCTTTCATATCAAAAGGAGCAATTCTGCACACAAGAGACTCCGGTACAATTTCATGCATAATTTATTCACTCAGTTCAACATTAAACGCACAGTCCTTGACTTTGTCAAGGTGGATTCTGTTGGCAGACTTCACAAGCAGCAAAACAGGAGAAATGAGATCTACAACTCAACCTCTTCACCTGTTCTGTCTGGTGAGAGATTGGGGGTGGGGGCAGAGGAAAGAGAAAAAGAAGGCCAGATTGTAATAATGTGTTGTCATCCACGAATCACTTGCAAGCTCACTGTATTTTCACATCAGTCATCTCTCAAAGGTATTTCTTAAGTCCAGAAAAACTGAAACAAGTTTGAATTCTCTTTCACCAACAGAAGTCTCGGGCAATTTCTTATCTTCCTGATGATTCCACAGTTCATGGGAAACAATATTTTTATCCTGAGTTGCTTAGTAGGTGCTGTTGGAAGAAATGACTCAAAGCTGTTCTTCAAACAGATCCACACATGGGCTTGAGGTCATATTAGAACAGCTCGTTTTAGAAATTTAAATAACACGACTTTCTGATGAGATCCCAAATCCCCGATTTGCACTCCCAAATTGGTCTTCAAAAACGCAGACATTCATTTTCTCTCTTAAACTACCCATTTGAACCCTCAAATGAGGGATGTGTGCAACCAGTTGTAAAAACCGAACCTTGTCCGGATTAAAACCCAAAGACTGCTCTATTTCCCACTCTGACAGATGACAAGCTATTTTGTTCATGCTGTAACAGAGGGTTTTCCTCTGTCGATGATTACAGTATTAGGACTTAATACATACCAGCAACTTCGCTGTCATTATAGAATTTATTCCAAGGAACATCATCACACAGATGGTGTTATTAATATCCACGAGTCGCAGATACAGAAACTGAGGCTCAGAGATTTCTGAACAACTAGGCAAACCACCTCCCTTGCAGGCCTCACTCTGACTCGAAAGGCAACTCTGAAACAAACGGAATAATAAATTAACACTGATTTCCCCAAATACACTAAGCAAAGTGAACTGCTCCCTAACTTTAGCACTTGCCCTTTAAAACCTGACCTCCCAGCAACCACGGCCCACTTTTCAAACCTGTGGCTAATACGAGGCCTAGGAGTATACACGGAGACGCCTTTGGAAATGCCAGAAAATGCTGGAAATTTTCATGCAGGACACTTGGCAAAAGTCTTAAATTCAACTTTCTTAGCCAGCTGCCCCCACAGGCTACTTAGAAGAAGCCCAAAGCATTTAAATTGGAGCCTTACCAAAACTGAGCCTTAGTTTTATAATTTGCCTTTAAGTTTATTGCTAGACCATGAAAATTAAATACCTCTGGTACCGTCAAAGTAGCTCGCTGAGAGTTTTAGCCGTCTTTCTCGGTTACCATTCAGCAGCTTTTTTTTAGTGTCTCGAGATAGTTTCTGGATTGGGACCAAATCATTGAAATCTGAAAAATGGGAGATGCAGCAGGTTTTCTGTTTATGACCTTTTGCACCCCGAGATGATTGAGGATTTGCATCCCACAGAAGACGCACCAAAGTGGAGGTGAGAAGGGCCATTTTGCTGTGTATCATTGCCCCGCCTCCCCACGTCACGCGTGCCGTTTGAGATGATTGGCAGGTGGGTGGGACTAGGCGGAGCCACGCCCAGCATGTTCCATTTGATTCTAGAAGCCACCGAGCGAGAGTGAGTAGCTGGAGTCCCAGAGATTCCCACGGCTCATCACCCTTGCTGTGCATAAGCATAGGAAGGTAATTTCCTTGTACTCCGATCCTTGCAACAGGACCTCAATATTCCAAGACAACTAAGCCTCAAGGCTTCTAGAATTCGATTTTTCAGAAGCCACACGGAGCTTTGTTTCCTGTAGACACTCGGAAGAATGTCTGCTCCTTTGTCCTCCAGCCTGGTGACCTGAGACTCCTATGGTAACCCTCTGCACCTCGGTTTCCACATTAGGAAGCCAGGGAAATAATACCTACTTTAGAGAACTGTTGTGGGAATTTAACCTAGAAAGGACTTTTAAGTTGCTTAACCCACTGCCTGGCACAAGAGTTCAGTGTTCACTGGTGACTTTTAGTTGCTCTCCGTGCATGATTTCACTTTTAATTTTAACCTTCACAACACATCTGGGAGGCAGTTATTGTAATATTTGTCATACGGATATAGACTCAGAAGCCAGAAGTTACATGTGTCAGTGTTGCTTAGCAGGTAAATTGGCAGCTGGAACTTGACCATGTGTTAGGCTGGCCAAAAAGGCCATTCAGGTTTTTCATATTGTCTAACTGGAAAAACCCAAAAGACCTTTTTGGTCAAACCAGTATATCTCTCTGATTTCAAGCCCCCAAAATTTGAAATCACCAGACTGTGGTGCCACATTAATAAATATTGCCAAAAGGAGCTTTGCAAGAACTGACAAAGTACTGTGGAAGGATTTATAAAGGGCCATAAATTTAACTTGCAACTAAATACATGTTATTCACTACTCTTTATTCTTGCATCATTTTTCCAAGCACCCCATAAAAGGGATGTCCAAAAACAGGCTCCCTGAAGGAGACTAGTGCTTCACCAAGATGCTGTTTCTCAGCTGGTGCATGTAGCCACCAGCTGCCGAGAAGACCATTGCAGAGGGCTATTTTGTGATCTCTGTAAAAAGAATTGCCCTTGGCAGATGAAAGCTACCTCTCCCAAGAAAGAGACCTCCAGAAGGTGTTTCAGTCAGGATTCTCTAGAGAAATAGAACAAATCGAATGTGTATATGGAAGAATTCGGGCTTCCTCGGTGGCTCAGATGTTTAAGAATCTGCCTGTAATGTGGAAGATCTGGGTTCAATCCCTGGGTTGGGAAGATCCTCTGGAGGAAGGCATGGCAACCCACTCCAGGATTCTTGCCTGGAGAATCCTCATGGACAGAGGAGCCTGGCAACTTACAGTCCATGGGGTCACAGAGAGTCGGACACAACTGAGCGACTAAGCACACACAGCATGGAAGAGATTCATAATAAGGCATTGACTCGTGCTGTTACGGAGTTGGCAAGTCCAGATCTGCAGTGTGAGCTAGCAGGCTGGAGACCCAGAGAGCTGATGGTGCATGTGAAGTTCAAAGGCAGTCTGCAGGAGAATTCCCTCTCACTTGAGAGGCCGGTCTTTCTGTTGTATTCAAGCCCTCAACTGAACAAGGACCACGCACTATGTTATGGATGGCAATCTGCTTTACTCAGAATTCAGGGATTTAAGTATTAACCTCATCCAAAAACATTCTTGACTTGTACAATTAACCATTGCAGGAGGTTAGCCAGGCCCTCCTTTCAGATGGCCAGTGACTGGTACAGGATTCAAAGGGTCCAAGCAGGACATCTTTATGGACCAGATTGAGGCTGGGTTTTACATAAGATTATATTGTTGCTTGGATTTTCCCTTTCTCTGTTTAGCTTCCATCTCTCTCTTACAGGCTTGTCATAAGAAGCTGGCCCTCAATAATCAATCACATAAAACATAACCAAATCCTTGTCTCAGACTTTGCTTTCGGGGAAACCATCCCAAGACAATCACTATTAGCCTCTGACCTGCTCCTGAATCACTCCACGCTTTTTTGGGTTTTCTTGACTCCTTTATTTGTATCTGTCTCACCCACGTGTTCTCCTATCATGAATCGTCCTATTCTGACTCCAGCTTTACCTGTCTGACAGATTGCCCCAAACTCACTCTGCCCCTTCACAAAATTTTCATCTGAGGGTCGGGCTCCATGAGTCCAAACTGAAAACCAGTTCTCTAAGGAAATGTAATTTACTTATAAATTTCCATCACAGGTTTTTGGTATTTACTGGAACTGCATTCATAATGAACGACAGTTACCGGGGCCCTCTTTCTATGGCTGTATTTGAGGTCCGAGATTCCAGAAAACCTTTTGGCATAAACTACCTTATGATAAGGTCTCTAAAAAGTTTTTATACTCCTCTTGATTGAGGTTAACAAGAAATTACCACAAATAAAAAGCTGACCAAAATCATTGTAGATGGTGATTGCAGGCATGAAATTAAAAGACGCTTACTCCTTGGAAGGAAAGTCATGACCAACCTAGATAGCATATTCAAAAGCAGAGACATTACTTTGCCAACAAAGGTCCATCTAGTCAAGGCTTTGGTTTTTCCAGTGGTCATAAATGGATATGAGAGTTGGACTGTGCAGAAAGCTGAGCACCGAAGAATTGATGCTTTTGAACTGTGGTATTGGAGAAGGCTCTTGAGAGTCCCTTGGACTACAAGGAAATCCAACCAGCCCCTTCTAAAGGAGATCGGTCCTGGGTGTTCTTCGGAAGGACTGATGTTAAAGTTGAAACTCCAATACTTTGGCCACCTGATGCGAAGAGTTGATTCATTTGAAAAGACCCTGATGCTGGGAAGGATTGGGGGCAGGAGGAGAAGGGGATGGCTGGATGGCATCACCGACTCGATGGACATGAGTTTGAATGAACTCCAGGGGTTGGTGATGGACAGGGAGGCCTGGCGTGCTGCAATTCATGGGGTCGCAAACAGACATGACTGAGCGACTGAACTGAATTGAACCATATATCCATGATATATTGCCAGTCCATAGAAACTTGTATTAGTATTTTAAACTGGCTAGCTCATATCCACTGACCTTTTTGTCTCAACTGTAGTAACTCTTGAAACAGAGTGTCAGGTTAATATTATCAAACATCTTAATATGATATTCCAATCCCTCCACAAGGTATTAACTTTATCTGACAAACCATCCTTCCACATCAAGATGGACTCATCTGGGCTGCTACAACAAAAATAACATAGGTTGAATGGCCTAAATATCATTTACTTCTCTTATTTCTTGAGCTGAGAAGTCCAAAATCAAGGCACCAGCAGATTCAGTGTCTGGTGAGGACCAGTTTCTGGTTCATAAGCAGATATTTTGTTATGTTCTCACACGGAAGAAGGTCTAGACAGTTCTCTGGGGTCTCTTTTATAAGGGCACTAATACTATTCAGAGAAGGCAATGGCAACCCACTCCAGTACTCTTGCCTGGCAAATCCCATGGATGGAAGAGCCTGGTAGGCTGCAGTCCATGGGGTCGCTAGGAGTCGGACACGACTGAGCGACTTCACTTTCACTTTTTACTTTCATGCACTGGAGAAGGAAATGGCAACCCACTCCAGTGTTCTTGCCTGGAGAATCCCAGGGATGGGGGAGCCTGGTGGGCTGCCGTCTATGGGGTTGCACAGAGTCGGACACGACTGAAGCAACTTACAGCAACTTACAGCGATACTATTCATAAGAGCTTCACCCACAGGACCTGATCATCTCCCAAAGACCCTACTTTTAAGCACCATCACACTGGGGCTTAGTTTTCAACATATTAAGGCATCATCATCTATCTGATCTTGCAAACTAAAAACCTGGATGGCAACTTCAGCTTCAGCCTCCCATGGAGTCACCAANCAGCAACTTACAGCGATACTATTCATAAGAGCTTCACCCACAGGACCTGATCATCTCCCAAAGACCCTACTTTTAAGCACCATCACACTGGGGCTTAGTTTTCAACATATTAAGGCATCATCATCTATCTGATCTTGCAAACTAAAAACCTGGATGGCAACTTCAGCTTCAGCCTCCCATGGAGTCACCAACTCCCTTGAGTTAAGTGCTCCCACATCCTTCCAATCTGTTCCCTCTTCCTCATTCTGAGCCTCCCTTGTTCATCCTCTCTCACCTGAACAGTTACAAGCATCTCCTGGCTAGTGTCCCTGCCTCCTGCCTCTTGCCTTTGATCACTGCAGCCCTGGAGATCGTGTTCTCTGAGGTCACTTACAAGACGGTGTTGAATCCCTCTTATGCATCAGAAGGCTTTTGATAAGTGATCCCAACATACCTCACTAGCCTCTGCCCCTTATCAGATTCATCAGCTTTCACACTCTGACGTTACACCATTCCCTACACATCCTGTCATCTTTGGGGCCTTCAAGAAATACTCTATGTCCTTGGTGCTTTTATACCAGATGCTCAAGTTACCAGGAAGTTAACTTGCCTCTCAAACCACCTTCACCCTTGAACTTCTAACTCACATCCTTCAACTCCTAGCTTAAATGTCATATTATGTTTCATGTGAGTTCTTCTAAAGGCAGAGCCTGAATTGAGGACCTGTGTGCAGGTAGTTTAGTTGGAAACTAATCACAGAAAGCAGGAGAGCAAAAAGGAGAGTGGGAAGATTGAAGAAATGAAGGAAAATAAAGTTGCTTATCAAGGTGGTTGCTATAGGAAATGTCAAGAACTACTGAAAACCACAATGAAAGCTTCTTAGAATTGTTCCTTCTTCTTAGAATAGGGCATTGATCTACTGCTCCTTAGGGGCATTAACTACCTGGGCACTTCTGCACTCACTTCCAAGTCCTAATGCTTCAGATAGCAAAGCTGAGTGGCACAGCCCACACTTTCAGTAAATGGGAACTCTCCACTGCCTGAGCAGTGTAATCAGAGGTGGAAAGAGGGAGGTGATCAAAGGCCCTCAAGGAATCTGCTACATTTTCCTCTCTTTTTTGGTAAAGCTTTCCCCTGCTCCCACAGATTCAGTTCAGTTCAATTCAGTCTCTCAGTCATGTCCGACTCTTTGCAGCCCACGAACTGCAGCATGCCAGGCCTCCCTGTCCCATCACCTACTCCCAGAGCTTACTCAAATTCATGTCCATCGAGTCAGTGATGCCATCCAGCCATCTCATCCTCTGTAGCCACCTTCTCCTCCTGCCCTCAATTATTCGCAGAAACAGAATTTACAATGAGTTGGGTCTTCGCAGCAGGTGGCCAAAGTACTGGAGTTTCAGCTTCAGTATCAGTCCTTCCAGTGAATATTCAGGACTGATTTCTTTTAGGATTGACTGCTTTGATCTCCTGGCAGTCCAAAGGACTCTCAAGAGTCTTCTCCAACACAGTTCAAAGCGTCAATTCTTCGGTGCTCAGTTTTCTTTATGGTCCAACTCTCACCTCCATACATGACTCCTGGAAAAGCCATAGCTTTGACTAGATGGACCGCTGTCAGCCAATAAATGTCTCCGCTTTTTAATATGTTGTCTAGATTTGTCATAGCTTGATAGGACCACATGCCATGATCTTAGTTTTTTGAATGTTGACTTTTAAGCCTGCTTTTTCACTCTCCTCTTTCACTTTCATCAAGAGGCTCTTTAGTTCCTCTTCACTTTCTGCCATAAGGATGGTGTCATCTGCATATCTGAGGTTATTGATGTTTCTTCCAGCAATCTTGATTCTAGCTTGTGTTTCATCCAGCCCAGCATTTCATATGATGTACTCTGCATTAGTTTGCCAACAAAGGTCCATCTCATCAAGGCTATGGTTTTTCCAGTAGTCATGAGTGGTTGTGAGAGTTGGACTATAAAGAAAGCTGAGCGCTGAAGAATTGATGCTTTTGAACTGTGGAGTTGGAGAAGATTCTTGAGAGTTCCTTGGACCGCAAGGAGATCCAACCAGTCCATCCTAAAGGAGATCAGTCCTAGGTGTTCATTGGAAGGACTGATGTTGAAGCTGAAGCTCCCGTACTTTGGCCACCTCATGCAAAGAGCTGACTCATTTGAAAAGACCCTGATGCTGGGAAAGGTTGAGGGCAGGAGGAGAAGGAGATGACAGAGGATGAGATGGTTGGATGGTATCACCGACTCAGTGGACATGGGTTTGGGTAGACTCCGGTAGTTGGTGATGGACAGGGAGGCCTGGCATGCTGCAGTTCATGGGGTCACAAAGAGTTGGACATGACTGAGTAGATGTGTATAAGAGACAGCNGAGATGGTTGGATGGTATCACCGACTCAGTGGACATGGGTTTGGGTAGACTCCGGTAGTTGGTGATGGACAGGGAGGCCTGGCATGCTGCAGTTCATGGGGTCACAAAGAGTTGGACATGACTGAGTGACTGAACTGAACTCTGCATATAAGTTAAATAAGCAGGGTGACTATATACAGCTTTGACATACTCCTTTCTCAATTTGGAACCAGTCTGTTGTTCCATGTCCGGGTCTAACTATTGCTTCTTGACCTGCATGCAGATTTCTCAGGAGGCAAGATGGTCTGGTATCCCATCTCTTTAAGACAAGAGTTATTCCAAAATCCTCTGTGCTTAGTCCTTACTGCAGCGTCTCCAAAGTTTACTGTGACTGATTACTGCTCACTCTCTCACTCCAGTTACACTGTGAGCTCCCAGATGTTATGTTCTCCTAGTAAAGAAGTTGGCCCATTCTAGAATTCCTTAAACATTTGTTAAATACGTCAATCACTAAAGCCTCTCCTAAGTCATTCCATGATCCTAAATGTCTAATTCTGCATATGCTGGACCCAGATAAAAAGATAAGATACCAATTCATTGACAGGAAGTTTAAGATCTATAGCCCTGCTGTCAAAATAAAACCAAATACTTTAGACTCAATTCAAAATGCTATAGTAAAGTTGTTTTCTTCCTGGCTCTCAGAGAAGGCAATGGCAACCCACTCCAGTACTCTTTCTTGCCTGGAGAATCCCATGGACGGAGGAGCCTGGTGGGCTGCAGTCCATGGGATCGCGAAGAGTCGGACACAACTGAGCGACTTCACTTTCACTTTTCACTTTCATGCTTTGGAGAAGGAAATGGCAACCCACTCCAGTGTTCTTGCCTGGAGAATCCCAGGGACTGGGGAGCCTGGTGGTCTGCCATCTATGGGGTCGCACAGAGTCAGACACGACTGAAACAACTTAGCAGCAGCAGCAGCAGCATGGTTATTTTAAAAGAAATAAGTAAAAGAGACAGAAAGCAAACTCTTCTAGGCTGAAGGAATTTTAAATTTATATATATATATATATATATGTGCACACACTCTTTAAGTCACCAGTCAATACATCTTTATTATATTTTTTAAATGTTGTTGTTATAAACTCAATCAATAAAAAGTTACCTTTAAAATAATTTTAAGCAAGTGGCTCTATTTTTTCTATTCCAGGCCCATTCAACTTAATTCGAATGATTTTTTTTTTCCTGTACACTTCTCCTCCTCTTTGCTTGATGTGTCCTGACATAAATTCAATACAAATATGGGTGGTTGTTCAGAGAGGCAGCCTAGAAATGTTAATTGGCTGATCACAATAACAGTCTCATCCTAATTCTGAGCAGTTCTCATCCCTGAAAGAATCATGCTCCCAAATTCCTATAAATTCAAAATAATATTACAGTGCCTTTGATTGAGTGTACCAGTTTGCATTATTTTTCCATTTTATAAAACATATGGCTGGGGAAAATGTGCATTGCACCCAAAAATGTGCAACACACAGCTCATAAATAATCTTTTAAGTTGAATTCTGATGTTGCTGTTGGCTTTGGGTAAAGTGAGGCTTGCCATTCAATCCCTACTTGCTCAGCACATCCCATGTGCTGGCACTGTGCTGCTGGTTGTATTTATAATTAGGGACACGGAGCCATTCTGCCATGTCAGGCTCCAAAAGTCCACAGTGTTTTAATAGTTTATCATCAAACTCTTGGGGAGTCAAATTGTTTCCACTTAGCAAAGCTAACTGATATCCCACGAATTATGTACACACCTAAAATAAAGAAGTTTTTCTCCCTTCAAAAGTGTTTACCATCTGTTAAACCTGATAGTCACTACAATTTTAACCAAATTCTATACTTAGATTTACATTTCGGTTCTCACCTAGTCTCTCTTTTTTTTTTTTTTCCCAGAAGTGTTTTACCCCTTTCTGCATATATATATATATATAATACATATATATGCATTATATAGAATACATATATATGCATTATATAGAATACATAGACAAAATATATATGTATGTATAAAATATGCATAACATAAAAGGTTTAATTTTGGCAATTTTAAGTGTACACTTCAGTGGAATTATGTAAATTCCCAGGTTGTGCTAGGGGTAAAAAATCGATTTGTCAATGCAGGAGATGTAAGGGATGTGGGTTCAATCCCTGGGTTGGAAAGATTCCTTGGAGAAGGGCATGACTACCCACTCCAGTATTCATGCCTGCAGAATACCATAGACAGAGGACCCTGGCAGGCTACAGTCCACAGGGTCGCAAAGAACTGGACATGACTGAAGGAACTTCGCATACATAAAGTGTCAGGCAGTCATAACCTTTATTTCCAGAACTTTTTCATCATCCCAAACAGAAACTCTATACCCATTAAACAATAACTACTCATTCCCCTCTGCCCCAGCCCCTGCTAACCTCTGTTCTACTTTCTGGCTCTATTGGTTTGCCTATTCTAGGTAACTCAGATAAATGGAATCATACAGTATTTGTTCTTTTGTGTTTGGCTTATTTTACCGAGTATACTGTTTTCAAGGTTTATCTGTATTGTAGCATGTATCAGAATTTCATTGCTTTTTGTAGGTGAATAATATTGCATGATCCAGCCTATGACTTGATCCTGTGTGATGGGGGTAAAGAGCCATAAGATGAACTTTAGGACACATCAGCCTCTGGGACTTCCCTGGTGATCCAGTGGCTAACACTCCATGTGCCCAGTGAAGAGGGCCCAGGTTTGATCCCTGGTGAAAGAATTAGATCCTACATGCTGCAATGAAGACCCAATACCACCAAGTAAATAAATAAATATTTAAAAAAAAAAAAAAAAAGACATCTGGTTTCAATGTAGCTTAATGGTTTGGCTCAGAGCCTCAAAAGCCAGATGGTACAAATGCAGGATCTATTATGTTACTTTGAGCAAGAAACTTATATTCTTGAAGGCCAGACTGCCCCTCTGTCCAATGGGCTTAAAAACTGTGCCCACCTCAATCCAGTGGGATGAATGTGGAAGCACTCGGACTAGTGCCTGGCAATGCCTAATACATTTTAGAGATGATTACTATTACTATTCAAGAAGGCAACTCTCTTGTGTGGGTATTTGGACTTGCATTTCTTTCCCTGGAAAAATATTATATAATCTTATTTTGGCTATGCCTAAAGAATGGAATGATATTAATACTATCTTGAGAAGTTTCATTTCTAAGTATTGAGAAATGATTTGGTCACAGTTTTTGCTGTCTTTCGTACAAACAAGTAACACCACACTGACCAAAGGAATGACTTCTACCAAAATATTCCATTAAAACTTTCATTTTGCCTCCTCAAATTTAGGGTTGTTCCTTTCCCAACTAATGAATAACCAGACAATTTCTGGGCATGGATGTGACACAACTCTGTGGCACATATAGGAATTTGTCACTCATCCACATATCTTTGGCCAGAACAAGAATCTGCCAGCCACAAATTCTGCCGGTTAGTCCCTCCCTCTGGCTGTAATCATGGGAATAAACATCTTGGGAACATATCCCTGGTCAAAGTAAACACTACCTATTCAAAAAGTACAAGACATGTCATATCCACAAAAGGAGACAACTTCAGGTGAGGGATACTTTTTTTTTAATTTAATTAAAAAAAAAAAACTCCCATCAGGGAAAGCATTAATTGGGTTTTAACTGAAAACGCAAGGCCATTTACATTTGCTTTAATATTGCCTAAGTGTCTGCTGCAAAGGCCTTGAAATACAGTCTATTTCAATATTACCTCCATGTGAAAATGATTTTGCGATGTCTTCTGTATTCTTTGCTGGGGACTGAAAAGAAATCACTGCATTACCTTGCATTTGCTCTGAGAGTCATTAGCCTTAGACAGCACCATCATTTAAGAAATTTATCATCAGTACTGTCCTTCGCACAACGTATTAGTGCAATACATTATAAAAGCACCTTACTCTGATGATGTATGGCTCCAAAGATGGCAACATCTGGAGATGAATGGGTCTAAGAATAGATTTGGTCTAATAAATGTATAGGTCCACCTTAGTTGTGTTATTCTGAAATAAACCAGTATTTGTTGTTCTCCACCAACTCCTCAAACACTCATAACAATCTTTACAACTTCCCTGATTTAACAAAGAAACAATTATTAGTGACATTAAATTGATTTTCATGACAAAGAAGGAAGGCTTCTAAATTAGTGGGCTGATACATTGAGGGATAACCTAGCCCAAGCATGATGATAAATTTCAATCATGGCTTTCAGGAAAACTCTAATTTAGTCCACCTCTCGCTCACTTAAATTTTTCAGTAGATTCTCCAAAGGAGAGAGCGGAGATTAACGTCTGATGTCCTCAAGGGTATTAGAGCAAAATTGAGTCACAATTAATTCGTCTATACCAAATTCTGGCTTTCTACATGGCTGATGATACATTTTTTTCCAAAGCTCAATTGTCCCATTTCCATTCTTCAAAGTCCTGAATACTGTCCTCTCCATTAGTTTGCTTAAATAGGGCACAAATATTTTAGCTAACTACTGAAATAAATCATTATGAACGTTCAACCTCAGAGAAAATGATGGCAAATGAAAAAAATTCAATGGCTCAATCCATGCCTGCTAGAGTAAAATGCAGGGCCACGGACTTCTTTGTTAAAATGGATTCAGAGTTTCCAAAGTGCCCAAAGAAACTTTCCAGCAGTCTGGAAACTGGTCCTATTTGCTCATTTTAAGCACTGTGCCTCCAGGAATCAGTGTTAAAAAGTGATACTTGCATTCATCAATGACTCCTGTCATTCAGTGATACTTCCTTGAATGGAGTTCATCGATACTCCCTGTGCTAAGAGAAGAAAAGACTGAGAGGATAAAGTTCCTTGCATGCACAGTCCCACCATTATGTTCAATTAGTGTATTTCCTGCGACTATGTTGACGTGCCAACCAGTTCAGAATATCAGTGTGATGAACTTGGAAGACTCCAGTTCCTTTGACTCCATGACCAGCAACTTGAATCTTGAAAGAGATTTGGGACTCTCCGTGTCTCTCACCCTACCGTAAGCCTGTTTTACTACCCAACCTTAAAAAGCAAACTATTTCCCTCCCACAGGAAGTCATGGAGGGAGGAAAAAAACCATAGTCTAGACCACTTGTCTGTGGTGGCCACGGACTTGATGTTTTCAATGCTCCTTCAGTCTGTCATCTTTTGCTTCTGCCAAGGCAATACCCTATGTTATTTCTTACAGATTTACCAAACCACCAGGAAATCTTGACTGTGATGGGAAAGAAACAGAGGCAAAAAGAAACACAGACAAGTCAGACGAGAGAGAGAGTGGCAGAAGGGAAGAAGAAATGAAAAAGAAATGGATAAAAGAAATAAATTGCTGTGCTTCAAATTGGTTTATTTTTAATGAGCTAACAACTATCTTAAATCAGAAATTCTATTCTTAGAAGTTAAAAAAGAATCTATTCAATGCCTGGAGAGCAGCACTGAATATCATCTTCCAAAGACATTATTTCCTTTCATGAAAGAGAGAACCTTGGCAAAATAAAATATTTAATTAAGGAACATATCATTGTGTCATTGAATAATTTTCCAAGACTATTATATTTTCTCCTTTTTCAGTTTGATGAATAACTAAACTTACACTGTTTATTATTTGCATTATATTAGCTTGTTCTCCTTTCTATTTCCTGTTTTCTAANCATATCATTGTGTCATTGAATAATTTTCCAAGACTATTATATTTTCTCCTTTTTCAGTTTGATGAATAACTAAACTTACACTGTTTATTATTTGCATTATATTAGTTTGTTCTCCTTTCTATTTCCTGTTTTCTAAGTTTTTTCTGAGAATAGGATTTGATTCAAGGTGGCTTTTAGCTTATTAAGTACCAAAAAAAAAAAAAAAGAGAGAGAGAGAGAGAGAGAAGGCTCAGTATTATCATAAAACTCTGTATTTATTCTAAGATCCTGTTTCTCCAGACTCTGAAGCAAGTGTGCCCCAAAACCTTACCACTCCCCCAATCCACAAGTGCTATGAAGTTCAGCTGATTTCATTTAAAATTAACACATCCTCTGCACCTAAGTATAGATATTGGTCCATGGTGTCCTCTGTGGGAAGCTCAAGGCCTTTATCAGCCCCTTTTTTATCCCTTTCACCAAGCAAGGGGCAAGCTCATGACCACAACAGACTTTAGGCCATCATTCTCACACCTCTTCCTACAACTAATTAAGCAAATCTGAACTGTCAAATACTCTCCAATTTACTGCCTCTCTCACTCCTTTTCCTCTGTATCTTTCTTTCTTTGTCGTCAACGTTAACATCCAAGATCTGCATGACGTATGGGAAAGCACATGATGTGATTTAATCTCTCATCGCTGGAAAATAAAACACCATGCCACTGGGACCAGCCTAANTTCTAATCAGAAGGGATATGTCCACCTTGTTTTTAATTTAAGGCAAATAGAAGAGGTGGCCTTGAAAAACCAAGAGGATAAATCATTAAAAAATTACAGCAAAGTATTGTGCTTTGATCATGGTATATCAGTGAAAGCTAGGAAGTCATGCATTGGCCCCATTAATCAGATACTTGTTTAATATTAAGCACCTAATACATTTCTAAACTGTGCCAGTCACTGTCAGAATACAAAAGGGGTATGGGACCTGGATTTTTGAGTCAAAGAGCTACAAATTTGGTGGAGGAACCAAGATGGACATAGAATGATGGGATCTGGTATTTTTAGCGACTGAAGCACATCTGAAACAAAGGACAGACTAGTGTGGGTGACCATAATCAGGAAGCTGACAGAAAAAGGGAATCTGAACCAAGGCTGATTGGGAAGGTCAGACTAACAGAGCCAAAAGGAAAAAGTGTGGGTATCCTAGGAGGAGGCCTCAATGTGAGTAGAGAAACAGAAACAGACCTGACCACAGTGACAGCTAGAAATGGGGAACAGATCTTGCTTCAAGATTATTGGAACTTACTTGGTAGTTTTCACTGAAATTAATAATGTTCAAAGAGCCAGTTTCAGGAGAGAGATTATGAAATGAGCTGAGATTTTGTAATTCTGATGCCACAAAAGATGTTTCAGAGTCTAGTGGAATTTAAGAAGGGTTGGGATTCGATTTCTCCACCCATTTCCTTCATCCAAGGCAGTCATGGGAAGATATCAACCCAGTTTTTTCTTCACAAGAGATGTATGCATGCAACCTTTCCTCCATCTCCAGAATAAAAAATAAATAAATAAAAGCCATTTGAAACTGATGGTAGCTACCATTATGTTTCAAGATGAGAACATTAAACCAAATTGAACTTTAATCGTCTTACAAGCCTTTTAGTTGTGCACCAGATCAATCAGCATCTATGAATTCTTTTATGATATTCTTGAGAAACACCCTGGGAAGATGAAATGAAATGGTGAGATGCTCACATCCAAAGGGTCCTTACTTCATCTGGTCAATTAGAATTGTCTTTGGAATTTATGATGCAAGTCAGAGTACTACATAGATTTTGCAGTAAGAAATGAAATTAGCCTCATAAATGTTCCCAACTGAAAAGCCAAAAGAACCAGAGGGGGAAAAAAAAAGACTATTAGAAATAAACCAGTCGACTTACTCTCTTCTAAACTGGCTGTCACAATACAATTCCTTAACAAAATCAAATTTTATATATTTGGGGGCCAGTGGACGACACTATGGTGTTGTTTGAGTCCTCTGAGTTTCTGTAGAGAACCAGTTTTGCAGAAACTTTTGTATATTCCAGCCTCAACTCAACGACAACAGATGATTGGAGGAACAAAATCTTTAAGGTTGGCAAAGGCAAAAGGCTCTTCTTGTTAATATGTTGCCTTCCAGCAAGCACTACTTCTCAGCAGGTGACATGAGACTCTGTCACCTACCATGATGGCTAAACAGGTTTAGATCTCAAAGTCTTTCTTCTCCTTGATAGAGACTTCTTCTTTAAAACTGTTGATGAAGATTTCACAGGTTTCTTTGAAAATAATTATTAAAAAACAAATGGCTCCCAGGCTTTACCCATGCATAGCAATAAGCGTCAGCTACAAGTTTTTTAAGTCAAGACTTTTCATTCCAAAACACAGCTTTGTAGAAATACATTTAAAAAAAAACATTAATTGAAATAGGCTACAGGCCAATTATTCCAATGGCTTAAAAACAATTCCAAAATAATAAAATATACAATAGTGCTATGTTTTCCTGTTAATATCACCACAATCTTAGAAAATCTTTGAGGAATTTCACCAAAAGTAACTTGGATCTTTAATGACATTTTTTTTTTTTTTTTGGTTGTGCCACACAGTGTGTGGGATCTTAGTTCCCCAACCAGGGATCAAACCAGGACCCCTGCAATGGAAGCACAGAGCCTTCACCACTCGACTGCCACTGAAGTCTCTCTACTGACAATTAATTACAAAAAATCACTGGGGGAGGTTTGAAGAGTAAAGAAAATGTAACCAGGTATAGTGTACATTCATTTGCATGATTTAAATAAGCTATGTTTTTCTTAAAGCTCGTTTAGTATTTTGCCACAGATGTTTTATAAGTGGATAAATTTTATCATTTTCACAGACTAAAATTTTTAAATGTAAGATAGGCAAAAAGGTTACCTACTGAATGGGAGGAGATATTTGCAAATTATATATCAGATAAGGGGTTAATATAAAAATATTCAAAGAATTCACACACTTCAACATCAAAAAACAAAAAAACACAGGCAGTGGATCTGAATAGATACTTTTCCAAAACACAGATGGCCAACAGGCACATGAAAAGATGCTCAGCACCACTAATCATCAAGGAAGTATAAATCAAACCACAATGAGATATCACCCCACACCTGCCAGAATGGCTATTACCAAAAACACAACAAATAACCAAAGTTGCTATGGAGGAAAGGATACCCCTGTGCATAGTTGATGGGGATATAAATTGGTGCAGCCACCATGTTTTTAAAAAGTACATAGTGAGGTATGTTTAATTTTCTGTACTTTTTTTGTATGTTTGAAATATTTCATGGTTATTTTAAAAAATAGAAATTAGCATCATTTGACATAAAAAGAATCTACAGGTGAATATAAAGTATTTCAACTGTCAAAAAAAGAAGTACGGAAATTCCTTTAAAAAACTGAAAATAGAACTACCATAAGATCTAGCAATTCCACTCCTGGTTATTTATCTGAAGAAAACAAAAACACTAATTTGAAAAGATAAACATGCCTCTATTTCATTGCAACAGCCTTTACAATAGCCAAGATATGGAAACAACCCAAGTGCCCTCAAAAGATGAATGGATAAAAAAAAGAAGTATGGTATCTACATTATATATATATATATGTACATCTATGAAAGTGAAAGTGTTAGTCACTCAGTTATGTCCAACTCTCTTTGACCCCATAGACTGTAGCCCACTANGGAAACAACCCAAGTGCCCTCAAAAGATGAATGGATAAAAAAAAGAAGTATGGTATCTACATTATATATATATATATGTACATCTATGAAAGTGAAAGTGTTAGTCACTCAGTTATGTCCAACTCTCTTTGACCCCATAGACTGTAGCCCACTAGGCTCCTCTGTCCATGGAATTCTCCAGGAAAGAATACTGGAGTGGGTAGCCATTTCCTTCTCCAGGGGATCTTCCCAACCTAGGGACTGAACCCCAGTCTCCTGCATTGCAGGCAGATTCTTTACAGTCTGAGACACCAGGGAAACCTGTGTGTGTGTGTGTGTGTGTGTGTGTGTGTGTGTGTGTGTGTGCGCGCGCGCGCACGCACGTGCGCGTTCATGTTAAGCTGTTGCAGTCATGTCCAACTCTTTGCAACCCAATGGACCCTATGGACTGTAGCCCGCAAGGCTCCTCTGGCCATGGGATCCTCCAGGCAAGAATACTGGAGTGGATTGCCATGGACTCCTCCCAGGGATCTTTCCAACCCAGGAATCAAACCTGTGTCTCCTGTGTCTCCTGCACTGCAGGCGGATTTTTTATCTCTGAGCCGCTAGGGAAGCCCCATATATATCTGTGTATATATATATATATATAAGTATACATGTATACACACACATATATATACACATATATATGTATACTGGAATAGTACTCAACCATAGGCTAAAAGAAATCTTGCCATTTGCAACAACATGGATGCACCTGGAGGGTACTATGCTAAGTGAACTGAATCAGACATAGGAAGACAAATACGGTATGATTTCAGTTACATGTGGAATCTAAAAAACAAATGAATAAACATAACAAGACAGAAACATATTTATAGATATGTAGAATAAACAGGTGGGTGCCAGAGGGAAAGAAAGAGCAAGGAAGGAAGAAATAGGTGAAGGAGACCAAGAGATACAAACTTCCGACTGCAAAACAAATTACTCATGGTATGAAATGTACAGTGTAGGGATGACAGTCAATAACTACATAATATTTTTTATGGTGGCATATTGCAACTAGATTTATCATAGGGATTGTTTTTGAAGTGTGTAGAAATTCCAAGTCACCATGTTGTGAAACAGCAATTAAGACAGTATTGTAAATCAATTACACCTCAAAAAACAAACTCATAGAAAAAGAAATCAGATATGTGGTTATCAGAGGTGGGGGTTGCATGAGGGAAGAATAGAATGAAGGTGGTCAAAAAGTGTAGATAATCCAGTTTTAAGATTAATAAGTAGTAGTGATGTGATGTACAACATGATAAATATAATTAACATTTCTGTATTTTACATATGAAAATTTAAAGTAAATCCTACATTTTGCTTTTTTCACTACAAAATGCTTTTTCCATTTCTTCTATTTTGTGCCTGTATGAGATGATGGTGTTCACTAAGCTTATTGAGTCAATCCAGGATTTAAGTCAAATCTTTATACTGTACACCTTAAACTTAATACAGTGCAGTATGTCAATTATACCTCAATAAAACTGAAAGAAAAAACTGAGGTAAATAATTACAAAAAGTGTGTGTAGAAGTTCACAAGGCTAAAAGACAGACCATATACTAGCTTATTTCTTGAAAAGTAAATATATTCAGCAGAAGTAAATGAATATCTAATATCAAAAAAATGCACATTCTTAATTGAAAACAAAAACTCATACTAACTGTAAAAGCAGGAGATGTGCTTTATGCTGCCTCTTACTGAATAAGATCCCTCATATCCTTCCTTTCCTTTCCAGCCTCTCCCCAAACACACACACACCACACATACACACCACATAATTACAAGAAATTCTTTCCATGAACCGATGATGTGGTGAAGAAAACGCTTGCTACAGTCATTTCCCATGAAAAACAAAATTTCCACTTTTAGCTACCTCCTTGAAGCTAAGGCATCAGAATGCCCATGCTGAAACACAACTATGACACCTCAGAGGGTAGAACGCTGGGCTCACCATTAACAACTCGTGGGCTTGGTTCTGGCTCTTTGGAACTCAGAAATTTGCACAAGTGTTCTACATCCCTTCATGGGTAAACAACTATAGGTGTTCATACAACAATGCAAGTTCATACAGTTGCTGGGGAGGTGTTATGAAATGATGTCTGTCAAGTGCTTGCTTTGCCTCATGCCTCATGAACTGCAGAAGGGGTTCAATCAGCAGAAAATGCTGCTCTCTGGTGATTATGATTACTCCCATCAGCTAACGGGCAGGGGCAGGACCCAAGCTGGCCCAGTCAGATACATAGTTGGAAGGTATAAAGAAATGCGTAGATGAAAGTACTGGAAGATGGGCAGTTTGAAAGATCTGGGTCCCAACGTCTAAGATAAAACCACCTCCTGGTCAAGTTGGTCTGTAGCTAGGCCTGACTGGTGGCTCACCTGCCACCCCCACAGATGCCACCGTCCCAGACTGGTGGGCAGGTGTCTTAGTCCATGTGGGCTGCTGCAACAGAAATATCATAGACTGGGCAGCTTATAAGCAGCTGAAATTTATTTGCCGCAGTCCTGGAGGTTGTAGAATCCAAGATCAAGGTGCTAGAAGATTCAGTGACTGCTGAAACCCTCTTACTGGTTCATAGACCTCCTTCTAGTGGTGTCATCAAATGGCAGAAGGGGCAAGGGTGCTCTCTGAGGTTTCATTCGTAAGGGCACCAATTCCACTTACAAGGGCTCTACCCTTATGATCCAAACACTTCCCAAAGGCCCTGCCTCTCATACCGCCATCCTGAGAGTTAGGTTTAAACATAGGCATTTGTGGGGCATGAAAACATCTGACTAGGGCACTTAAGTTAGTAGAAGCAGACCCGTGCAAGTACAGAGCATTTGGATAATTTATTTCTACTCCTTGGACTACTTCCTGGGAACATTAAAGTTGTACTCTTTCACCCAGGGTGCTCACAGGGAACAAAAACTCCCCAGAGAGATACTTCCTTGATCATTCAGTACATCTCACACAGAGCATTGCATGGAATTAGTAGTCTCCTAAACACTTGGGGAAACGTTTGGCAAAATCCCAAGATGGTTTTACATCTTGGTTTGCTCTTTTGACCTTAGATTATTTAGATGTGGTAATCCAAGTTCGTATTATCTACTTAAGAGAGAAATTTAGAAACCCTATCATCATTCTTAGTCACGCTGGAATGACGTTTAGGACACAGGGCTCAGGATCTTTAACAAAAGCCAAAAGTCCTTGAGAGATACAAAGAGATGGACAACTCATACAGAATCACACATTTCTGTGAAAAAGCCTTTTTCTTACACTCCACTGTTGACTCTTGAAGATTAAGGCCGTTAGTTACACAGGGTGTTAGAGGAAGATCAGCAGGACTGATTCTGTGTGTAACGTATGCTAACTGGAACCCTAACTGGCACCTTTTCATACCTTTGGAGAAGGTGGTCACAGGTGGATGCCACTTTGGTGTGTTCATTCCCACCTCAACCCCACAGAACAGAACCAGTATATCTGGATTTGGTTGGAAGGTATGTCCTCAGAGAAAGGTTGTGGTTTTGCCCAGACTACAGACTACTATTATATCAAAGAACAATAAATGTTATGTCCTAAGGAATGAGGGAGCATGGTCCTCAGAGCAGTTTCTCCAAAGTCTCCTCATGGTAGACAAAGGTTGACTTTGCCTGCAAAATGAGGATGTGTTTTATCTTCCTTTGAGATATCTCTATATCTTGAGGAAGAAAAGATACTCTAACACTATAGGAAAGCATCTTACTGTAGCCTATATAGATTCTCTTTGTCCTGTAGATAAAACCCTGGGTGCCAGACCCACACAAGGCCCTAGGAGTGGGAAGCCCCTCTCCCCTTTGGAAATAGGAAATGCTATGGGTCGTAAGAGGGCTTCCCTAGCGGATCAGTTGGTGAAGAATCCACCTGGAATGCAGAAGACCCGGGTTTGATCCCTGGGTGGAAAAGATCCCCTGGAGAAGAAATGGCTACTCACTCTGATACTTTTGCCTGGAAAATCCCATGAACAGAGAAGCCTGAAAGGCTACAGTCCATAACTGAACAACTAAACCACCACAACCATGGGTCATAAGCCTGGAGCAAAGCCCGTATCATTGCCATCAGAGCAGAGATGCTCTTCTTGTGACGAAAGCCAACACAGAGGGAAATGGACTTGCAAGACGTAAAAGTAACGTTTCCAGATGATCGTGTCAGGATACCTCTGAAATACAGCCCTCTAAAGTTTCAGACAATAGTAACAGCAATGTCTTTTCTGCTTAAGCTAGTTTGAGTTTCTAAAGCTTCAATAAGAAAGTGACTGAATAATCCACTCCTATTCTTAAAAATTCATGCAAAATTTGCATTCTCCTTCATAATACATCCATGTTTATTTTAAAAGAAAAATATGTTAAATTATTTACCTTTGAGTAGAGCTGACTTTCTCAGAAGATATGCCATGTTTATACAGTGTCTTCTAACCCCCCTGACTCATTGCTGAGGTTTCCAATTTTGGGGTTGCCTGGTTGTGGAAGAAGAATGCAATAGTGCCTTTATAGTTCTTTCGGTCTTAACTATCCTGAAGGCAAAGGAAGGACACATCAAAGAAGATGAAGAATTACATTCTAGGGAGGCTTACGCATCGACTCCTGGCCTTCTCTGCCTGGAATCCCATTGACTGCCATATGGCTAAAGTTTACTGAGCCATTACTATGTGCACTATGCTTTATATGTGTTATCTAAGTTCTCAGAAAACTTGAGTCAGTTACCATTATTATCTCTACTTNAGGAGGAAATGGCACCCCACTCTAGTATTCTTGCCTGGAAAATTCCATGAACAGAGGAGCCCGGTGGGCTACAATCCATGGGGTTGCAAAGAGTCAGACACGACTGAGCACATATGCATATCTATCCATCCTGTATTAGCTGTGTGACCAGTATCACCAAGGCTTCATATTCTTCATTCTGTAAAAGTGGAGACACAAAATCCATTGATAGGATTGTTGAGAGGACTGTCTGCAGGGCCTGATTCAGGTACTCAGCAGGCAGCCAGAAAATGATATTTAAGCCACTCCCTCAGTTTCCCACACTGTTCCCTATACAGTTTCATGACATTTTTCAGAAACTCCTGAGGCCCTACACCCCCCATGTGTGGATGGACTCCCTTCTTATTTCTGAGTCTCAAACTGCAGGGAAATGCTTACCCTTACTTCTTTTACCCTGTAACATTCTCTAAATATTATTTTCCATTTTGGTAGTTTTAGGTTATCGCCTCACACACTAAATAGGGAGAATTAATTCTATTTTCTCGAAAATTACACACAGAGGGAAGATGGGCTTATAACTTTTGATTTACTCCTGGTTGGGAGTTTTAGTGATCCTTTCCAGCAATAAATTGAGAGGACAAGAAACAGCCAAAGTCTATAAAATTCTAGCCTCAATATTCCTGCATAGCTCCAAGCAGCTTGCCAGCATCCACCCTACCCTCAAAGAAACCACTAAAACTTGGTCTCCTGCCTCTGCTGCGCTCGTGTCCCAGGGCCTCCTGGTAATGATTACACTTCCCTTAGTTTTTTAAGAGTTGATTGTACAATTTATGGATTACCTGGTTGTTTTGCTTCTCCTTTTTCTTTTATTGGGAGCCATTTCTTTCTTACCTCTTCAAAAAACTAATAGAGTGCTTTGTACATGGTGAGATCAATAAAATATTGTCTGGCTGAATAAGATTTCTGCCTGCCTTTTCACAATTTTCCTATTTATAAGCTCCAGAGCAGTCAGGAAAAAAAAAAAAAAAAAAAGGCAACAAAGGACACTCAAAACAGGCCATGCTTGTTAACCAACTCAGATAAACATGTTGGGGAAGGGTTTACCTACAAAAGCCAGAAAGGTGAATGCCAGTGGCTTGGTAACCATATCAAAGAATTTCCCAAACTAAACCATCCAGATTCTTCCCTTCCCACCATTGCTGGGGTGGGGCTTGGTAATTTTATGTCCCCTCCCAATTATTTTACCTAATGGCCTTCCCGTAGTGGTCATCACCTAGTTTAGCAAACAGTTTTCTCCAGAGCATGACCCTGATAATGAGGAGTCAGTGCTCTGTGGAGGTAGCCAAAGTGGTCAATGAAGGGACTATGGGGAGGATCAAAGGGTCTGTTAGGGCACAAGGGGAACAGAAGTAGCCAGAGCACGTGGCTTGACTCTAAACGTAATTCAGGCCTAACTTCTTCCATTGTTTTCTCTCTCAGTGAATAATGGCACCATCATCCATTTAGCTAATCAAGCTAGAAGTCTGGGAGTGATTTCTGGCATCTCCCTCTCCCTAAAAAGCTCCCCACAGGACTTGCCTGGTAGTCCAGTGGTTAAGAATCTCCCTGCCAACTCAGGGGACTCAGGTTCGATATCTGGTCCAGGAAGATTCCACATGCCGCAGGGCAACTAAGCCCAAGTGCTCTGAGCCTGTGCTCTGCAGCCCATGCTTCACAACAAGAGAAGCCACTGCAATGAGAAGCCCGTGCCCCACACCTGGAGAGTAGCTCCCACTCACCGCAACTAGAGAAAGCCCAAGTACAGCGACGAAGACCCAACTCCCCATATTCAATCTAGTATCACGTCCTATCAATGTAATTTTTTCTCTTAACTATCTATCTGTCCGTTTCTTGTTACTTCTGTACCACTCGATCCAAACCATTGCTTCTCATCTGGAAACTGACGGTCTCCCATCTGGCCTGCCTGCAGCCATGCCTATCCCCTCCAATCTCTCCTTACATTGCAGGGAAATGGACTTTCAACACGCTCAGATAGCATGTTACTTCAATTCTTAGAATCACTCAGTGACTTCCATTTACTTTTAGGATAAAAACAAAACTATACCTGGTCTTGGGTGGTTTAGTCCCTGCCTACCTTTCCAGTCTTACATTTATACTATGCCTGCCATACAAGAGGCCCTCAACATTTGTTATGTAATGAATATGTCACATCTAGCTGCTTGATCAAATGAATAAATCAGTGAGTGAATGGACAAATGAGTATGGCATCTTCCCCCTTGCCTGCATGCTTAGTCGCTTCAGTTGTTCTCAACTCTTTTCGACCCTGTGGACTTTAACCCTCCAGGTTCCTCTGTCCATGGGATTCTCCAGGCAAGAATACTGGAGTGGGTTGCCATTTCCTTCTCCAGGGGATCTTCCCAATCCAGTGATCAAACTACATCTCTTACTTCTAGCGACACCTGTGTGTGTGTGTGTGTGTGTGTGTGTGTGTGTACGCGCACGCATGCGCACGCGCACACGCTTAGTTGCTCAGTTGTATCCAATTCTTTGTGTCCCCGTGGACTGCAGCACCTCAGGCTCCTCCGCCTTTGGGAATTCTCCAGGCAAGAATATTGGAGTGGGTTGCTATTTTCTCCTCCAGGGGACCTTCTCGACCCATGGATTGAATCCAGGTCTCTTACATTGCAGGCAGATTTTCTTTTTTACCATCTGAGCCACCAAGGAAGCCCTTTAGGACTTTGAAAAATAATCTCTCTATCCACCAGTGGAATCTTGACAGAGTCTTTATGCATGACAACAGACACAAGGCTCCAATTAAAAGTTAAGTTCTACTATATTTTGGTGCTCTGGATCTTAATTTGCTTTACTCATCCTATACCTAACTCTTGGCTCCTCTTTCATAACACAATGAAATGTGAACAATTCTATCATCACATATGTTTGTCTTGAACATAATATTATTTCTCAGAACTTGTTAACTCAGCTCTTATGAATACATTTTAACTAACTAGTATTAATTCACTTTAACTATGACTCCAGTGTCTCTCTATAGTTGCCTGTCCCTTGAAGCCACCCTTTTCTTCTTTCCCTGTGAGCAGGTCCCATCTGGTCTGCCCTAGGATCACACACATAGAAGAGATCCACACATAGACAAGGCCCTAAATTTTTCAGATGTCAGGGCCAGCAACCCTAGAGACACTAGTTCAATATCTCTTGGAAAGATCCTAGAGCCCACATTTTAACTAGTTTCCAGATAATTTGTTGTGCTACATCTGGGCCAAAACAACCCCAGTATCTGCCTAGGAGTCCCTCTGCTGATTCTCTGCTCTTGGCTCCATGGGCTCCATGTCTGCAGGCCAGGATGCCAAAATTTCCACACCAGAGTCTAAAGGGATAGTCTACAGAAAGAGCCATCTCTCTGATACAGTATTTCTTGAACCATCAAAGTGTCATCGAACAAAGCTTCTTGGGTAACATAGTCTAACTTTAGCACAAACCAGAATTTTTAAAGAACAAGAATAGAACTCTTTCTTCAGACTCTGTGTTCAATGTTATGAACTATATGATCAGTTTATACTTTAAAACTCTGGTTATCACTCACATAAAAGACTATCTTGTGAAGATGTCAGAACAAGTCTGGCACACAGTATTGCTGTTGTTTAGTTGCTCAGTCATGTCCAACTCTTTCAACCCCGTGGACGCAAGGGCCCCCCAGGCTCCCCTGCCCATGGGATTTCCCAGGCAAGAATACTGGAGTGGGTTGCCATTTCAATAAATATTTTTTGAATGAAGAAATGATTCAAATGTATACTCCCCCTCCAAAACCCCACCCTCTCCAATAGTTGTATTAATGGATTGCCTTTGAAAGCAGGGCTGGCAATTGCCCAGACAGATGTCCTTATAAGCATCTTCCCACTTTCTATATTTAGAAATTGAGAGCCAAACGCCAACCAACTGAACCCTCTCTGAGAGTGGAGTTATTGGTTGAACTCAGTATCTGGGCTTCTATTAAGATGAAATATTAATCAGACCATTGAGTATTTAAATTATCTCTTTTTTTGTATATAAAGGCTATTAAAACACACTTAAATCCAAGGGCTTGCACATTTTATTCTGAATGCCCTACCAATCAGATGTCAGAATAGCCTTGATTTGAAGTCAAATTAATGTTTCTTTCATATTTTAAAGACAAGAGATAATACTTTAAGGCTGAAAAATGGCAAAGTAGCATGAGATGCTGACTCTCTCCCCTGAATCTAATCCTGTATGAAGACACCACAGAAGAGATGGAGAGGCTGAGACAGGAGGGCTACAAAGCTGAGCTCAACAAGTAATAAGGGAGAAGTGTGGTCTGGAGGTAAAGGCCAGAGCCACCAGATACCTTCCTTTCTCTTGCTCCCCTTCCTTTGTTTGCATTTGCCTGCAAAGATCATTTTGTGCAGCAATATTAACAGAGCACCTAGGAAAGGTAGAACTGGAGAGGTAACATGAGGGCAGTGTCAGTGCCTGCCAGAATAGGAGACAGAATAAAGGCAGGCGGGCTGACTGGCAGGAGCCCACGCATCTTCCCCCTGCCACCCACTCACAGCCACTTTTCCTGGGACAGAAGTACTTGGAGCTCCCTGGGGAACAGATGATATCTAAAGTAGGGAAAACGGGGAGGGGATGAGCAGGAATGCAATACAAGGGTTTGTTCACCTTCGGGAGCAGCCCCAACCCTCAAACCTAAACTGGCCTGGAAAGCACAGCAAGGTTTTCTCCCCTCCTCCAAGGCAAACCCTGGTAATCAATGCAGGTGAAAATCCCCATAGAAGAAAAGATAAACGCACAGAGAAAAACAAAACAGCTGTTTCCCAGAAAAAACAAATTTAATGGGAGAGACAGAACAAGGATTTAAAATGAGCAAAATTGAGAACCCTCAGAATTAAGGAGGGTATTGTACGCTTGCAAGAGGAACAAGTGACTGTTGTGTACTAGAAATGTTGTGTACAGAAAAATATAATTCTCCAAATAAAAGATTCAATGGGTAGATTAAATATCGGAATGGATACAGATGAAGAAAGATTTAATGAACTGGAAAATTCAGGTCAAAGAACTCTAAAAGAAAGCATCAAGAAAGGAAAGAATAAGAGAAAAGTTAAAAGGTATGGAAGACAAAAGTAAGACTGTACCATTGACCTCTAAGGGAGAGAAGTAAACAAGGAGAAAAATATTTGGAGAAATACTTTGAACCTAAACATTTCTATTCAGTCAATTTTTATTTAAACATGAGTATAAAATGAAGCTATTCTGAAGCATACTTGGTCTAAGGAAGATTTATACCCCAGATATATGCCTCTCTACAAGACTTTTTAGGAGATAAACTTTAAGAAGGGAAATTAAGTGAGTCAATTGAACTGAGGTGGATGAACCTAGAGCCTGTTCTACAGAGTGAAGTAAATCAGAAACAGGAAAACGAATATCATACATTCACAACAAACTGTGGAAAATTCTAAAAGAGAAGGAAATACCAGACCACCTGATCTGCCTCTTGAGAAACCTATATGCAGGTCAGGAAGCAACAGTTAGAACTGGACATGGAACAACAGACTGGTTCCAAATAGGAAAAGGAGTACGTCAAGGCTGTATATTGTCACCCTGCTTATTTAACTTCTATGCAGAGTACATCATGAGAAANAAAACAGGTAATGAGCCAGATTTGGCCTATGGGTTATAGTTTACTAGACTCTGATCTAGTTCTTGAAGCCAATAAATTCTCCCCCATTCTTGACATGTTTTTTTTTTTTTTTTCTTTTTTGCTTGAGCTAAATCAAGTCAAGGTACAGAGTGAAACTATTTCAGTAGAACTGGTTTCCTCTGTATTGCAATTAGAAACATTACTGCGAGGTGTCTTCATCATACTGCCAAGGGATCTGAAATACAAAAAAAGGTTAAGAACCCCTGAGTAACACACCAAAGTGTAAAAATGAGTGTTCTGTATATACACTTCTCAGGAACCAACAATTCCTGAGAGATTATATGTGATGAAATTACAAATAGGTTATTAAAAGTTGGGGAGGAAAAGTTTAACAGAAACCATAAGACATGAAAACAAGATCCATGAGAGTAGCATCCATCCTCTCCTTGGTGCTATCGCTAGAACATCAGTAGAACAGGATGTGCCCAGGGCTAAGCCCAAGCGGCATTTCTCATGGTAAAGCATGATTTTATTCTGACTGAGAATCAGCTTGGGAGCAGAAACTCATATGGATTCTGTTAAGCACTGAGTCCTGGGCTTGAATGCCGTGTTTATCTCTAGGTAGCTGTGGGTCCTGGGACTACCTACTTGATTTCTGTGAGTCTCAGTTTCCATCTCTGTCAAATGTCACACAGCTTGTAAGGATAACAAAGGACAAAATGCAGTTAAAGAAGGGCAGGCACTTCTCTTGCTCTCCTTTTCTCTGTGGTTATTGGTTTCCTAGTGACTACCAAAAACAAGAGGCAGGAGCGTTCCACAAATGTGTAGAAGCACACAGCTTCTCATTTCGCATTTCAGGTTTTTATTAAGCAAACTGATAAGACTTAGATTCTGTAATTGGTACGTGTTCTTCTTTTTGCCTAATGACACTAATCTGTTTTTATCTGAGTCATTTAACCACGTTTCATGATTAGCACAGGCAAGGTTTTAGGGATTTAAATCATTTGTTTGATGTTTTCGCTTTCAGGCATGTTTGATTATTTATTAAAATCGATAAAATCGGCTGTGTCAACTAGTTATTAAAACTATAATTCTTTTATTGGCTAATACCAGGAGGGCTGAAGCAAAAGAAAAACTAAAACATTACATGAATTCTTGATTACAAAGCCAAGCTTCGATAGGGGTGGCCTACATACTTTGCATTAACTGCAGCCTGTTTAGAACAAGTCTGTTCTATCTTTAGTCCATAAGGAAAGGACCAAGTGGGTAAGCATATGCGCGACTCATGTTCTAATTTATGCTTTAAAATAAATACAAGTTTGAAAGAAGCAATGTGTTCTGGTCTTTAGAAAAGAAATATGAAATACTTGCCAAGGGAGACTGGTGAATAGTATCCAAAGATGGCTTCCATCAATCCCTTCTCCCCACTTACAGGCACATCACTCCAGCCATCAAGAGGTGGATTCTATCTCCTCTTCCCTGAATCTGCACCTGCCCTGTGATCCACTTTGACCAGTGGAATATAGTGGAAGTGACACCTGACCAACTTTGTTCAAGGTCTTCAAGAGACCTTTAAGAGCCTCCACTTTCAAAGTAGGGAGCCAGATGCCAAGCTCTAAAGATGCTTAGGCCAGAATACTAAATGACGAGACACCACATGGAGAGAGAAAGGACACATGGGGAAACACAGAGAGGCAATGCCAGACAAGGCAGTAACATCTTCTTGTTACCTTTTGGCCCAGCCCACCCCATATGGAACAGAAGAACTGCTCAGATGAGCTCTACCAGAATTCCTGATGCAAATACTGCAAAAGATAATTAATCATGATTGTTTTAAGCCACTAAGTTCTGGGTTGCTCAGTTACCCAAAAATAGATAACTTAAATGAAGGCAGAAGGGATAAGGGAATGAACACAACTTTTGATCTAAGTGCTCAAAATAAAATATCTAGTTGAATGAGAATCCCAGGAGGTTTTACTTACCTGGGATTATCTCAACCCTTCAAAGTTACCTCAAAAGAAAGCTCCTCTTATGAAACACTGCTAGGAAGAGAGAGAAATGCCCAAAGTGTCAATACAGTTGAGGAAAAGATGATGGCCCAGGAGTTGGTCCAGGTCCAGTGGAGTCCATGTTCACTCCAGATCAGAGTGGCTAGTGGGAATAATTAGTAACATTAATAATGTGCTTGTTCATATAAAGAGTTAACTTATTAGCCATAGGCAGCACTTAGATGAGTTTGTTTCTTTGTGTGTGACCAAGAAGCAGATAAGCTACCAAAAGCATATCTCATACTTTAACCTCAGTTACGTGAATAATGTAGGCTCTCCTCATCTCAGAGTAAGGAAAAATGCACTTAACCTTGTAAGAAATTAACTACCTAAGAAAAGAAAAAGGTAGTAAATATATAAAACATACTCAAATTAAAAGAGTATAATACCACTATCACCTGTCAAACTGGCAAATTAAAAAACTTAATTCCCAATAAAGGCAAAGTAAAGGCATTTTTACTCTAAAAGACTAAAAGAATTGGTCACAAGCAGATACTCACTAAATAATACATTGAAAAGGATTCTTTAAGTAGAAGAAAGATCATCCCAGATGAAACAATAAGATGCATAAAAGAGTAAAAAGCAACAAAAACAGTAAACATGTGGATATGTCAAAATTGATATTAAAGTTACAAAACAATAACACTCATGTTTCATTTTCTTTTGCAGTATATAAAATTTAAGTGCATGATGTCATATTAGTCAAGAGAGGGTAAACAGCAGCAAAATCGTTAACATTAAAGTCTGAATATCCATAAAGAGGCTTAAAAATAGTAGTATTTGACTTTGGTAAGTCAAGGATGGGTGTAATAATCATATAAATAATGAAAGAATATGAGTAAAACTCAAACTCCTGGAGAAAAATAAGAGACATTTAAGAACTCTTTAGTTTAATTCATCCAATATAACACCAAAAAATAAAGGGAAAAGAACAGGTTGAACAAAATTATAGAAAACAGTCTGCAATATATCAACAACTATATTAAATATATATGTACTAAATGCTCCATTTAAATGACAAAGACCACTCAACTGGATGAAAAAAAAAAAAACAGCACTAAATCCAAGCTGTTTACAAGGTATAAATAAAAAAGGTTGAAAGCAAAGGATTTTAAGGGAAAGAAAATGTTAGGCCATACAAACTAAAAGCAAGAAAGTTGTGAAGTAACATAAAATAAATTTTAAGTCAAAAACACTACTAGAGTTGAAGAGGGACAATTTAAATCATAACTATTTAACTGACTGGGAAAATACAAAAATTTTAAATCTCTGCAACTGATGGGTCTCAGGGTAAGTTGCCTCAAAATATACAAAGGTTGCATACTGATTACTTTGAATTAAATTTACTTAAGAAACAGTTGGTACAAGAAGAACCCCCTGACCCTCCTTTGTTCCCCTGAAAGCAAGAAATACAGCTTTCACAGGAAGGTTTGTCCCTGTGCTAGAAGCATGGAGGGCATCCTCATTCTTCTGCTGAGATAGAGAATACAACCAAGAAAGTATATAAGCTGATGTTGTTCCTTCATTATTTTGCTATGCCAGCTGAAACCCCTCTGTCTTCACAAATCCTCATAAATATGACTCGTGGTCTTAAAAAGCATACAGACAGACTACTTCAGTCTTAGGACCTATACTTATCAGACCTCTATACTTACAATATTAATTTTTTTTCTCCTGTTAATATATCTTAAATAAACTTGCAAACTCCAGGAGATACTGAAGGACAGGGAAGCTTTATGTGCTGTAGGCCACGGGGTCACAATGAGTCAGACATGACTGAGCAACTGAACAATAACATATAACCTTGATTATTATATCAGCTAAAATAATCTAGAAGGATAGGGGAATATTTTTGCTCTCTTTACATATCTAACAACTGAACTTCAAAATATATGAAGCAAAAACTGACAAAATAAGAAGAAATAAATAAACCCATAATCATGGTAGGNAAAGCAACAAAAACAGTAAACATGTGGATATGTCAAAATTGATATTAAAGTTACAAAACAATAACACTCATGTTTCATTTTCTTTTGCAGTATATAAAATTTAAGTGCATGATGTCATATTAGTCAAGAGAGGGTAAACAGCAGCAAAATCGTTAACATTAAAGTCTGAATATCCATAAAGAGGCTTAAAAATAGTAGTATTTGACTTTGGTAAGTCAAGGATGGGTGTAATAATCATATAAATAATGAAAGAATATGAGTAAAACTCAAACTCCTGGAGAAAAATAAGAGACATTTAAGAACTCTTTAGTTTAATTCATCCAATATAACACCAAAAAATAAAGGGAAAAGAACAGGTTGAACAAAATTATAGAAAACAGTCTGCAATATATCAACAACTATATTAAATATATATGTACTAAATGCTCCATTTAAATGACAAAGACCACTCAACTGGATGAAAAAAAAAAAAACAGCACTAAATCCAAGCTGTTTACAAGGTATAAATAAAAAAGGTTGAAAGCAAAGGATTTTAAGGGAAAGAAAATGTTAGGCCATACAAACTAAAAGCAAGAAAGTTGTGAAGTAACATAAAATAAATTTTAAGTCAAAAACACTACTAGAGTTGAAGAGGGACAATTTAAATCATAACTATTTAACTGACTGGGAAAATACAAAAATTTTAAATCTCTGCAACTGATGGGTCTCAGGGTAAGTTGCCTCAAAATATACAAAGGTTGCATACTGATTACTTTGAATTAAATTTACTTAAGAAACAGTTGGTACAAGAAGAACCCCCTGACCCTCCTTTGTTCCCCTGAAAGCAAGAAATACAGCTTTCACAGGAAGGTTTGTCCCTGTGCTAGAAGCATGGAGGGCATCCTCATTCTTCTGCTGAGATAGAGAATACAACCAAGAAAGTATATAAGCTGACGTTGTTCCTTCATTATTTTGCTATGCCAGCTGAAACCCCTCTGTCTTCACAAATCCTCATAAATATGACTCGTGGTCTTAAAAAGCATACAGACAGACTACTTCAGTCTTAGGACCTATACTTATCAGACCTCTATACTTACAATATTAATTTTTTTTCTCCTGTTAATATATCTTAAATAAACTTGCAAACTCCAGGAGATACTGAAGGACAGGGAAGCTTTATGTGCTGTAGGCCACGGGGTCACAATGAGTCAGACATGACTGAGCAACTGAACAATAACATATAACCTTGATTATTATATCAGCTAAAATAATCTAGAAGGATAGGGGAATATTTTTGCTCTCTTTACATATCTAACAACTGAACTTCAAAATATATGAAGCAAAAACTGACAAAATAAGAAGAAATAAATAAACCCATAATCATGGTAGGTTAACATATTAATATATTTCTGTATTACTCACAGATCAAGTGAACAAAATCAGTAAGCATGTAGAAGGTTTGAACAGCACAGTTACCAAACTCAATTTAAAGACAGTACAAAGAATACTGCCCTGAAATAGAGAAAGATACACATAAATGTAACCACAATCAATCACGTAATGGTCCTTGAGGCAAGTCCCAGCAAATTTCAAAGGGTTGAAACTATACAGAATATGTTCTGTCACCACTAGCAATTAAATTAGAAATCAGAGAAACAAAAAGTTAAGTAGAAAATCTCATATATTGGGAACTTAAGAAATATATTTAATGGCCTCTATTTCCAGCTATGATGGAATTGCTTGTTGGTAACAATTCTCTTCAAAAACACTGCTAAAATCTAGATTAAATATTTATTTTCCAAGTTTCATAAACTCAGCAAGAATAACTTTTTCTATATTCATTAAGAATAACCTTTCACTTAGCAACCACAGAGAGTTACTACAAATAAAGTATAACTACATTTTTTCCACTATTTACGTTCTCTGTCCTTACAATAGAATGATTATTCTCATGTAAGGGTCTTAGATACCGTTTCATGCTATTAAAATTGTATACATCTTTTGAACCAACAGTTTCAATTATGGAAATTTACCTTCTAAAGTATATTCACACATCTGTCTAAACACAGGTAAACAAGAACATATATTGTGTATAGATGTATATTCGAGAGCATTTGTTGTTGGGATAAACAAGGTCTGCTAGAGGACTGTCAAATAAGGGTAATACATGGATACAAACATGGATATATACATCTTTCAAAAATTAAAGGATGATCTGTATATGCTGATAGACTGTGTGCCTTTGATTAAGCATGTTTTGTTCAAGCAGCAGAAATCAAATCTGGAGTACTTGAGCCAAAACGAAGTGAACTGGAACATTATGAGTAGGTCCACAGAATAGCCCAGAGGCTGGAGAGCAGAAGAGGAACTGGCAACCCCAGACCACTCAGCACCTCAGGTGTCACTCCATCATCCTCTCTGGGTGCTGGCAGTGGCCTTCAAATGCTTTAATCCTTTAGTCACTCTGGTTGAGAGTCACTTTAAAAAGGGCGAGAGCAGCTTAGGTTGCATACCTCACCCTTGGCTACCACCGAAGACAAAGGACTTCATTTGCATTCCCACGTGTGCAAAAGGAAAAAAAAGGTGATCCCACAAAATAAGATAAGGGAGCTATTTGGAAAGGCAAAAATATATTGTACACTAAAAAAAAAAAAAGCTTCTACGTAATGTGACAGGAATAAAACAAAGGTACATACGTAGTAAGTCACCATTTGTATTTTTTTTTAATGAGAGAATATATATTACAGATATATGTGCAGAAGATATTCTTAAAAACAAGCAAATGAACAAAACTAAAACCCCTCTAGAAACACCATAGCATCTGTATCTCTCATTAGGGCCCTCAGTTCAATAATAATAAAACTGTCCTCGGCTGTATTTTCAACAACACACCACAAGGTTCACAATAAAATGTTTCAGAGTGAGTACAAGAATGCAGTTCAAAGCAAGACAAGAGGGGATCTGGGGGCAGGGGGAGAAAAAGAGAGGGAGACTGACTTTTCACACATTAATTTTTAAAAATCAAGTTTCTGTAGTCCTTTCACAGAAAAGAAGATAAAGAGAATTAGTAATTACAATATACACATCTTTTTATTTGAAAACTCCTTACTCTAGGAAGCTTGGGGATTGTTGTAATGGATGGTCAGCCTCACCCACTCTCCCCTGCACCATCTCACTGCACGCGCCCAGTGAGAGTCAAGCAGAAAAGGCTGCATTGTCCAGTGGAACGCACCAGCTTCAGCAGGGGAAGCGCCCCGCCCCTGTACAGCAACCCAGTCCCTCCTGGGCCTCAGGAAAGAATGACTGTGCAAAGATAAATAGTCAAGGGTTATTTGGTCATCACGCTGGGGCTCCAGTTCTCTGGAAGTCTGCACTGATAGCAAAAACATTGCTGACTGTCTAAATAATTTGAATGATATTAGGAAAGAGACTCTGAAAAGAGGAAAACAATGGCTTCATGACAGCAAGCTGACAGTGGAACAGAATTTTGTGGGCTGAGATGATTGTAGAAGCAAACAATGGTGATATTGTCCTTCTGGTGTTATTGTTGTGTGATGCCGTAATTTATGGATGAAGTGGGATCTCACACAAAATAAACAGACGTGAATTTGTTAACTAATACAGTAAGCATAGAACATTCTGCTATGTGAGAAGAGAAATGAGAATGTTTTCTATACCTCTGCTATCTGCTGAACAGAAATATGTTTATATTTGGCATAAAGTCTTGCTTTCCATTGTTTTTGCTAGCTTTTCAAGAATATCTTTTTTTATTTAATCTTGAAAACAGATATAAAATGTGGATGAAAGAGGAATACTGTCAACATGCATCACTATACAATTATTTTATAGCTCGACAACTTAAAAAAAAAGTGCATTTTACCAGCAAAAGTGTCAACTAATTTACTCTCTTCTTTGAAAATGTAATGCCTCTCTAATCACAGATACTAGGGTAATGAGATAGCAGTAACAACAATAACTATTTCTCTGTCACAAGTAGTTCATGATGTTCTGTTGAAAATTTTAGTTTCAGTTACACATAGAAAAGAGGAACCATGTCTCTCTGACCTATAAAAAGTAGCTTTATAGATCAGTAAGCACAGTTAGTCGGAGAAGGCAATGGCAAGCCACTCCAGTACTCTTGCCTGGAAAACCCCATGGGCTGCAATCCATGGGGTCGCTAAGAGTCAGGCATGACTGAGCGACTTCACTTTCACTTTTCACTTTTATGCATTGGAGAAGGAAATGGCAACCCACTTCAGTGTTCTTGCCTGGAGAATCCCAGGGACAGTGGAGCCTGGTGGGCTGCCGTCTATGGAGTTGCACGGAGTCAGACACGACTGAAGCGACTTAGCAGCAGCAGCAAGCAGTGTTAGTGAAACATTATCATTATTATTATTATTATTATTATCCATTATTACTCATGGAGTTCTTAGATTAACCTTTAATAAACTGGATAGGAGACAAATTATGTACCTTACATATCAATGCTGGGAATACTGCCTGACACATGGTAAGGAGCAGATATTTGTTGAATGAGTAAATATTTGATTTTTCTATGAGCAAGGTATTATTCTAAGTTGGGGATACATTTGTCAAAGACAAAACTAAGTCTGAGACAAAACTGACAAAGAGTATTTATTCATAAACTTGAAAGGGAACTTACAAGCTGTCACTTTGATTTCAGCAGGGATTCAAGGGTGCTAGAAAGGAGAGGAAGTTACGTTGAACAAGAAAGGAAAATCTAAGACAGCCTCTGATGGACAATGGTTCTATTAATACCAAGATGGGATTTTCAAAGCCCTAGTTTGGTCACCATTGGGCAAGTAAGCAACATAGGGACACTTGTTAAATAGATGCTAAGGGCAGAGAGTTTTCCATGCCAGTAATTTTCTGGCACATAAGGTATTCAAAGTGGTATGCTGTTAATAGTCAAAATGATCATGGTGGTCTTATATGAGAAGCTTCTACGTAGAACCTGGGTCCTCATTCTCTCTCTTTCACACACACACAGAAACAAATTTTGTCTCTACACAGGCAAAACAAAAAACATAAAACTCCTAAAAAAAAAATCTAAAAATAAATAAGACATCAACTTCAAAACGGAAAATACCACTATTACCCTCAAATCCTAAATGCAATAAAAGTAAGAATATCTCTTCAACTCTTCCTGAGAATTCACCTGATAGAAGCAAATTTGCTTTTTTATTCAAACCTTATTCAATCACAGATGTGGTCTCAAGACAAAGATAAACAATTCTGTTTTTTCCTGAAATTTACATCATGTCAGTGAAACATTTTCCTGAAGACAGTAGAGCCTGCTTTCCATAGGTGCTATCATGTTTACTAGGCAAAATAACCACCTTTAGAAAAAAAAAGATTGCAAACATGACTTAGAAGTTAACCGCAAGGATTCTCAACCTTTCAATGCCTATGTCTTTATTTATTCATTTATGAAAATGCCACGAGGAGGGCAGTATTAGTGACCATGGGAAATTTTAAGAAATTAAATAGACCTTTGGCTTGCTTCCCAGAAAAAAAATGTCAGTCCCTGCACAGAAAACCAGGCGAAAGATAAAAAAGATTCCATTATATCTAGAATACAATCTTCTTATGGCTTTAGTACAAGTTTCTTCTCTGCTAACAGAAGTCCCTGCAGAAGGTTTAAACAATCCCAACAATTTCATTATGTGAGCGTAGCTAAATCCAATAAAGTAAAAAGGCCTACAGAGCCTTCCCATATGCTCAATTCCAGACCTTTTCCTTCTCTGGGAGTCAGAGAACTCACTGGCTGGAAACTGATTCTCTCCCGATTGCCCGGAGCACAAATCTTGCTTTGTTGACATCAACGCGAGCTCTCCTGAGGACACACAAAGAAAAGAAGAAGCTATTAGAATTTCTCGTGACCCTGCTCCGAGCCAAATCCAGCTTGGCTTAAATGAATGAAAATGCTTGTTACGTGGCCCAAGAAGCTACTTTGCCCATTTGAAAATTAATTAGACCGTAGCTAGATGAACAACCGTAAGATGCTTTCACAATGTTCGTAGATGGATGACCTTGGCAGAGTTCCCGAATTTAACAAGTTTACCCTAAAGCAAAAACATGGCCTTTTGGCTGAGCTAGTGCCTACAATTATAATGCTTTCCTGAGTGGTAGCCAAGCGCTCAGCACAATCCCATCAAAAAGGAAGTTAAGAAGAAAGCAGTTAAAACTTTCACATGCAGTTGTAATAGAAGATGTTCTTGAAGGAAAGTTTATGTCTGTACGAGCCAGTTTAGTTACCCATTTCACAGCTGGACTGGGAGAAAATGTTAAAATCATGTACATACCATGATCCACTCTTAATTAACACTCATAAAGGGTAGAGATTCCATTGCTGCTTGTGGTGGTTTAAGTAGAGGGACCACAGGATTGGTAGATTGACTGAAAGAATAAAACAGACCCACAAATTAATCTCTTTTTCAAATGTTGAGTTGAGAGTGTTCCTGAATGGCTATGGATCACCTTTGGGTGTAAGATTCTGATCCACTTTGCTCACAAAGATAGTAACAGTTACTTTATAAAGTAATCTATATTCAGGAAGGTCTTTATTAAATATTAGGTATGACAATATAGAATAGCGAAGAGAGATAAGAAAGCCTTCCTCAGCGATCAATGCAAAGAAATAGAGGAAAACAATAGACTGGGAAAGACTAGAGATCTCTTCAAGAAAATTAGAGATACCAAGGGAACATTTCATGCTAAGATGGGCTCAATAAAGGACAGAAATGGTATGGACCTAACAGAAGCAGAAGATATTAAGAACAGGTGGCAAGAATACACAGAAGAACTGTACAAAAAAGATCTTCACAACACAGATAATCACGATGGTGTGATCACTCATCTAGAGCCAGACATTTTGGAATGTGAAGTCAAGTGGGCCTTAGAAAGCATCACTATGAACAAAGCTAGTAGAGGTGATGGAATACAGTTGAGCTATTTCAAATCCTGAAAGATGATACTGTGAAAGTGCTGCACTCAATATGCCAGCAAATTTGGNGTGAGTCTGAGTGAACTCTGAGAGATGGTGATGGACAGGGAGGCCTGGCGTGCTGTGATTCATGGGTCGCAAAGAGTCGGACACGACTGAGCAACTGAACTGAACAATACAGGCATACTACAACAACAGCAAAAATATAAGAAATCTAATTTGTGTATAATTATATTCTATGCATCTGAAGTGAAATGAGGTGAAGTTGCTCAGTCATCTCTGACTCTTTGCAACCCCATGGACTGTAGCCTACCATGCTCTGCTGTCCATGGGGTTTTCCAGGCAAGAGTATTGGAGTCGGTTGGCATTTCCTTCTCCAATTATATGCATATAATTGTCCAATCCTTTGGCCACCTAATGTGAAGAGCTGACTCATTTGAAAAGACCCTGATGCTGGGAAAGATTGAGGACAGGAGGAGAAGGGGACACAGAGGATGAGATGGTTGGATGGCATCACCAACTCAATGGACATGAGTTTGGGTAAACTCCGGGAGTTGGTGATGGACAGGGAGGCCTGGCGTGCTGCGGTTCTTGGAGTTGCAAAGAGTCAGACGTGACTGAGTGA
This sequence comes from Neotragus pygmaeus, assembly GCA_006410875.1. Lineage (NCBI taxonomy): Eukaryota > Metazoa > Chordata > Mammalia > Artiodactyla > Bovidae > Neotragus > Neotragus pygmaeus. Next base: position 1,966,249 of record SJYV01003135.1, read on the forward strand.
CTGAACTGAACTGAATTGTGTATAATTGCATTATCAAATTGCACTCCTCATTGCATTTAATCATAGTATGTCTTTGATTTGGGGGTCTCTAAGACTCCCAAAATTCTTAAGAATTCATGTTGGCAATAAAATGTAGCACATCATTTTTTAAAACTATTATCTTAGTTAGAAATCTTGTTGCAAAACAATAGCTTTAGAAGATTTGAATATAGATATCTAGGGAGGGAAATTGCATTAAAAACATGATCTTGCCCATACAGATTTCACTTTTTGTTTCAGGAACTATTTTTGAAAACTGGGATCTTGACTTTTCAAGTATAGAGAAATGAAAGATCATGACCAAGTTTTAAGTGAGATCCTAACACTACTAACACAGATTTGCCCCTGCATACACTTAAACACAAACAACTGCATTTGCATGCCCAGATTGAGGAATTAGGTAGCTAACTACAAGATCAGCAAAGTAAATGCTTATTAGCCCATCTGCAAATTGGTGTTCATAAAAAATTTCCAGTCATCCCATATAGTTCAATTTCTTTTCACTTTTCAAATATTGGCAGTATTCTTGTGTATTCACTAAATTTCCAAATTTGGGGGCTCCCCCCACAGAAACTCACACCTGGATTTTTAAATCTTTCATAAACTTTTCAGTTATAAACAATGATTGAAAATTATTCTATTATTAGTAAAACTGATAAATTTCTCACAAAGTTCAATATACATGTGTATATATTCATACAAGTATACGCGTATATACATATGTGTGTATACATGTACACACATAGACACACATATAACCAAACATATGCATGTACATATACATACATTCTTTCTATACATATTTTTTAACATTTTTTTCTTGTTTTTTTTAATTGAAGTATAGTTGATTTACAATGTTGTGTCAGTTTCACGTGTACAGCAACTCAGTTATACATATTTTTGCATTTTTATATGTATTTTTAAACTGCATTTTATTACCAAAATGAGTCTTACTACTTGCTCATTATCTAATTTTTAAAGAACCAGAATAAGCAAATACCTCTAGTTAGCTGCACAGCTGGGAATTTGATTGTAGGTCTCCTAATTTGTTCTATCACATCAGTTCATTCCCTCAGCGTCCTCTTACAAAAGATAGAATATCCAAAATAGTACAGACAGTAAAAATCTAAATATGCAAATAACCTTCTGATTTAATTCAAATGAACTTTTCCTTCTTATCCTTTGGCTAGAAAAACAACTAGAAAATCTGACATAATTTGACAGTTGGAGCATAATTTAGAAGTTAGGAAAACTGGAGTTCCACATTACATGGGTGTCTAAGCCTATAAAGCTTCAAATAATGTGTTTCCAGCCTTTATTTTGCCAAGAAAGGACATTTAAAAGATGACTGTTTTCACCAACACTGTAATTCATAAAAGGAAGGAGATTCTAATACCAAGAAAAACAAAGCACATGATCTCAGAATAAAGGACTAAATCATAAATCAAATGAATTTAGTTTTATGTAAAACTATGTAAGTAAAGTTATGTAAACACATTTTTCTCAGTCTGTTGCGGGCAAGTGAGGAAATTCTTTCATATTGGAGCCAAAACAGACCTCCCTAGAACCTTTACCCACAGAACCAGTGTGGATACTAGTATTGCTTCTAGAATATACAAACAAGTCCATGTCAGATCAATGGATACTTAGGCAAGCACAACATGACAGCAGAGACAAACAGTGTTTGAAAAAGGGATCTGTGTCTTGAAGGACAAAAACACAGACAAAAAGATCTCAGAGAAGTTACTTAGGATTCACAAATAAGCTCAGGCAAAAAAATAATCAGTAGATATTTGAGAGAATAAATTTACGCAAATGAAAAACACAAAGAGGAATAAGTAGAACAACTAACTTCAGAGAAAAATTGTAATTCAGGAATAGAAGAGAGTTTCAAAATTTCTTTTTCATATCCTCAGAGAAATATGAGAAGATATTGAAACCATAAAACAAGCCATAGGCTGCCATGAAAAAGGAGCAATCATAGAAAAAGATATTTCTTGGAACTAAAAAATATGATTTCCAAAATGAAAAATTCAGTAGAAGCTCTGAGAAATGTCCTTTCAGAAATCTCCTAAAATCTAGAGCAAGAGAAAAAAAGTAGAAGATCTGAATGGCTAGCCATCAAATCTGGCCTGTCTTAACAAAGAAAATAACAATATAGCTTGAAGAAACTGGAGTGGGAGAGAGATAGTGAGAAAGTAGAAAGGAGTACAAGGATCAAAAACATCCTCACCTTCAATCCGCAAATAAAGTTATCCAGTCAAGGAAGAGAGGTTTATCTGAATTACTTAGAAGGAAACCTCTAGAAGAATCAAAACTCTTGGTAACCATCAAAACCTGGGCAAGCAGAAGAGATGGGGTAGTAAAACTAATTCTTCTCCTTTCACATCAGTGAGACAAGAGATGCTGCTGAGAATTTTTTAAACAAGATTTCTAGGTGTTTGCATATACTTGATATTACAGAAGTGATCACCAGAAAGGCTACAAACTAAAATTGTTAACTTCGATTTAAAAATATTACTTGTCAATTTGTATTTCTCCTTGTTATGATCATCTATGTTGTTGAAATTTTTTCACGATGAAAAATAATTTCATAAAACTACTTTTTAAAAATTCAAAGTATACTTTGCCAAGACAAGATGACTCACTAAACTTTCAAACATGCAAATGGACACTTATACTTAAACAGATTGGGTATAGTTTTAAGAGGCGGTAAGTGCAAAGAAAGCTGGGGTCTAGCCTTGAGTATGAGGCATTTCCATGGTTTACTGCAGGGATCTAAACAGGTAGGACTTGCACTTAGGAAGCATGTATTTAGAGAAGGAGACACATAATATATTTGCATTTGAAGGAGTTAGTTGGAAGAGACAATAGGAAGGAAGAGCAGATAAAAAAGCAACTGGTTAGGCCAGAACTAGTTGGTGAAGGAGCCCAGGTAAACTTTAGCCACAGGCTCACCTGTCAAACATTCTTGAAGAGAACTAGTAACTAAATTCAATAAATGAGATACTTAAGAAAAAAAGTATTCTGGCTTTCTCCAAGATTTATTTGTCACGGCCTTCTGAAGATGACCCCCCCCAAATCATTATTTTTTCCTAAAGTGTTATGGTCCATAAAGTTTCTAAACACCTAATATTCATATACTCATATGTACCCTGTGAACTGTTCCTCGGCAGGAAGAAAGATTATTGCGTGCAACAAATATCTGTTGTTTGTTGCACACAAAGCTATTCTACCAGTAGTTTGGTTTACAGGGATCACATATATAGGGTCATTTTTTCTTATGTATTTCTTATGGTTATCCTTATTAGAAGTAAGGCTTCCCAAGTGGCGCAGTGATAAAGAATATGCCTGCCAATGCAGGAGACAGATTCGATTCCAGGGTTAGGAAGACCCACTGGAGTGGGAAATGATAACCCACTCCAGTATTCTTGCCTGGAAAATTCCATGGACAGAGGAGCCTGGCGGGCTATGGTCTATGCAGTTGCAAAGAGTCAGACATGATTGAACGTCTGAGCGCATTCGTACATATTAGAATGACTCAGAGCCTTAATCTCCAAAGTAACTGAGAAGGAAACTACATTCTGACTACCACTGAATTCAAAATTACCCACATATCATGTATACTTTGGGAAAGTATTTTCTTGTCCTTGACTGGAGCTCCCTTCTTTGATTTGACCATCTTATTTATTAAGAGAAATAATTAAAGTTTTCCCCCCAAAAATTCACCTATGCCAAAAAGAAAGAACTGCAGAGCCTAGCCTAGTAGCAGAGAAAAACCTAAGTAAAGTTATCAGTTCAGTCCAGTCCCTCATGTCTGACTCTTTGTGACCCCATGGAATGCAGCACACCACGCTTCCCAGAGTTATCAACTCCTCTGCTATTCATAACAGGTTTTCAGAGGCAACCGGTGATTCTCCAAGAAACTATTATTAGTGTAAGGAAAATGTTCTCCTTAATCTCAGAATTTCTAATACCTCACCTCCATCATCGTAGTTGCTCANTTCCCAGAGTTATCAACTCCTCTGCTATTCATAACAGGTTTTCAGAGGCAACCGGTGATTCTCCAAGAAACTATTATTAGTGTAAGGAAAATGTTCTCCTTAATCTCAGAATTTCTAATACCTCACCTCCATCATCGTAGTTGCTCAGAAATAACTCTTTTAAATGAAACATCTCTTCTAACTTTATTTTTATGCTGGATCAAAATTAACTAGATTTAGAGAATTACTTTAGTGAGACAGTTTCAGTTTCAGTTCAGTCGCTCAGTCATGTCCGACTCTTTGCAACCCCATGAATTGCATCACGCCAGGCCTCCCTGTCCATCACCAACTCCCAGAGTCCACCCAATCCCATCTCCATTGAGTCAGTGATGCCATCCAACCATCTCATCCTCTGTTATTCCCTTCTCCTCCTGCCCTCAATCTTTCCCAGGATCAGGGTCTTTTCAAATGAGTCAGCTCTTCACATCAGGTGGACAAAGGATTGGAGTTTCAGCTTCAACATCAGTCCTTCCAATGAATATTCAGGACAGATTTCCTTTAGGATGGACAGGCTGGATCTCCTTGCAGTCCAAGGGATTCTCAAGAGTCTTCTCCAACACCACAGTTCAAAAGCATCAATTCTTCAGCACTCAGCTCTCTTTAAAATCCCACTCTCACATCCATATATGACCACTGGAAAAACCATAGCCTTGACTAGATGGACCTTTGTTGACAAAGTAATGTCTCTGCTTTTTAATATACTGTCTAGATTGGTCATAACTTTCCTTCCAAGGAGTAAGCATCTTTTAATTTCATGACTGCAATCACCATCTGCAGTGATTTTGGAGCCCCCCAAAAATAAAGTCAGCCACTGTTTCCACTGTTCCCCCATCTATTTCCCATGAAGTGATGGGACCAGATGCCATGATCTTAATTTTCTGAATGTGTTGAGCTTTAAGCCAACTTTTTCACTCTTCTCTTTCACCTTCATCAAGAGGCCCTTTAGTTCTTCTTCACTTTCTGCCATAAGGGTGGT
>SJYV01003135.1:1976275-2038202 GCA_006410875.1 Neotragus pygmaeus
ATTTGTTGGACTGATGTTTGCTGCTAAATCTCCATATTCCCTGCATTTATAATAAATATAACTAGCATATAGGAGAAATAAGTATTAACCTTTAAGATTAATCATGTTAACCTTGGGTTAAATAAATTCCTTTCTTGACTGTAACTCACTACACCCTCACCCTAATAGGAATGCAACTTTATTTGGAGGGTGGTGCCTGGTTTAAGAAAAAACACCCTTGGAAAAAATAAGTTTTTTGGTTATCAGAAAGAAAGGGTTGTAAATGTCAGCAGGCCTCATGGCCAGATGATGTAAAACCCCTAAGAGCTTTTTTTTATGTAAAGCACCTGACTCTGTATTCATCCCTATATGTAACAAAAGGTATATAAGAAAACCTGAAAAATAAAGAAATGGGATCAGTTCCTGGAAAGACTGACTCCCCCATGTCGTTCTTTCTTGCTCCCTGTTTTTCTGGCTGAATTCCCATCTGGAGCATGGATGCTATTCCACATAAACCAAGTTATTCAGCCTCTTTTTCTCCACTAACTTTCCTACTACACTATCCGTTTCTAATCTCTCTATATATCTGTAATTAAATATGTATTTTTCCAAGGACGCCAACTCCGTACCCACCTTCAAATCATCCTGGATCCACCGGGGCTGGATCCCAGCATTAATCTCTTGCTGAAAACCCTTCAATTGCTTGCCCTTGAGGTGTCCTATAGGATCTGGGAGTTCCCATCCCTCTGATCTCATTTCTCTTCCTCTCCTCCTCTGATCAGGTTTTATTGTGACTCATCTGTGTTCCTCCTACCCTCAGCTTCATGAGCTTCTTGCTCTTCCTCAACCAAATCAGACACACTCCCCACTTTAGGACCTCATATTGCTGTTCTCCCTGTCTGGAACACTCTTTCCCCAGATACTGAATGGCTCTGCCCTCACTCTCCTCCAGTAGTGACTCAAATATACCTATGAGCCCTCCCTGACTGCCTATTTAGAAGGGACCCACCTCCTCCTGTACCTATCCCAACACCCTGCTCCCCTCTCTGCACTCTGCCTCCTCACAGGACTTTCTGCATCTAACACCTACATATTTCATTCATTCATTCAATCATAGAGCTGTCTACCATATAATATTTGCATGTTTCTATTTATTTATATATGCTTAGTCATTGATGCCTTCCAAGTACCCATAAGAGCCTACCACACACTAGGCCTCCAACAACCACGAACTGAATAAAGTATAACATCACTAAAGCAGAATTACACGAAAACCCATTCTGCATCTATCTTTTCTCACTTAACAGTGTATTGTTGACACCTATTATCATCAACATTTGTATGTACTACATTTTACTTTTAATTCAGTGCCTCCCCCCTCAACTATGTTTTTACTATAAAAGTGATATCAGCTTGAAAAAAAATGGCAAAACATGCAAAAGTGTGTAAAGAAAAAAGTAAGAAACAACTCTTCACACCATCCAACATCTATATGCCTGAGGAAATTGCCAACGACAAGGCTGACTCCTAGATCTTCTACATACACACACACACACGCATACACAGTGTGTTCCTTTTACATAATGGGATCCTATACATATCATTGTGCTGTTTGCTCTCCTCATTCAGTAATTCGTTGTTGACAGATGAAACAGACCAACACCATTCTTCTTAAGAGCCACTGAGTGTCCTTTATAAGGATGTCCCATAATTTATTTTTTACAAATCCACTACTGATAAATATTTAGACTATTTCCAATGTCTTTCTTTTTCAAAGGTATGACGACTACTTTTGCTAGTGGCCGCACGTACTTTTTATTCCCCTCGCAGTACTTAGCCTATGCTGAAAACACCATCTGCATGAATCTGTTTGCTCATCCATTCTGTTTGCCCCTGACTCACATGGAAGCTTCTCAAGATAGAAGACAAATCTGTCTGTCTGGTTCACCTCTGTAGAAAAGTGTCTTTTATACATAATGGGGCTCAAAAAGTAGTTACGCATGAATAAATGAATGTAATCTTTAGCTCATTTTGTCAGGAACTCTTACAAGGTAAATTCCTAGAAGAGGAAAAGTCAATGGGCAACTGAACTTTGGGTATTAATTTCTAACAGTTCAATGAAATCTTAAGACTGCTTTATGGTCCTCAGAGTTGGAGCTGATAATGTTTGCACTTCACGGACAACCCTGAACTTGAGAGTTCATGTGACAAAGTAAAGGCAGATACTGTTCTTGCCAACACCCAACTTAGTTTTCCATATTTCAGTTTAGGAGAAGCTTTAGAGACTGCCTCATTAGCTCATTTCTAATGTATTTTAAAAGAAGAAATATCTTAGAGTAAAGTTACTTGGAAACCAGAAGAGACTTTAGAAATATTAGTCAAAATCTCTTGGTTAATAGGTGAGAAAAGTTTCCTCCAAGTGAAAAGGTAACTGGGAAGAGCAGGATCTATTCAAAGAAAACACACAGACACAACCGCCTACCCCTAAGGACTTAGCAATTCCATTTCTTAGCATTTACCCTGGAGAAACTAACTGCTGTACACAGAGAACCATGTCTGCAAATGTTCGCTGTGGCATTGTTTATAATAGGGAGAAACTGGAAAACGGAACTAACACTTAGCAGTAGGAGGATTATTAAATATCACAAGTCACATGTGGAATACCATGCAACAATTTTTTTTTAAAGTAGATAGATCTAGATGAGTAATAGCAAAAGGTCTTTAGGACACACTGTGGAGTAAAAACCAGGCATCAATGTGAGACTATTTGTGTTAAATCATAGACAAAATCATTCTATTATAATCTCTGCGTGCATAAGGGTATGTACTCTTAAATACACAGGAAAGGGTTGCAAAGACAAACAACAAATTGGAAAAAAAGCCAACAATGATTATTTTTAGAGCTCACAGAAGAACTGTGAGCTTATCCTATCATTTTTACATGGACAAAGTGTTTATACAAAATTCATCCTTAAAAATCAATTTAGGAAAAAGAGGACAGGGGATCTTGAGATGAGAAATTCACATAGACACAATTTTCTACTTCCAAGTCCAATCTTTTTTTTTTTTTTTGCAGCCTCTTGAACTAGTTTATGTAACAAAAACCTTGAATTTTCATAGGAAAAAGCAAGAAGATGTGATCAAGAGTAAATTAAGCATGTAAGAAAGTAATTTTAAATTTTAGAAGACTTCTATTTTTTCTGTTTTAATGCTTAATTATTCAATTTTTTTAAATTTTTATTTTACAGAAATGTTAGACTTTTAAAAATCACTTCCTCATAGAAAGTTATACAACAAATGGCAATTCTTCTACTGATAGAAGACTTTTTTAAAATCATAGTTAAAGTTAGAAATTTGGGAGGCTGCCTCACCTCACTCAATGACTCTCCTCCAGATGTTTCTTTTTTTTTCTTTTAAATCTCACTGGAGAAGGTGATTCCAAAATCCCCTTTTGTTAGTTAAGTTCCAGTGTGAGCAACTTATAATTGGGTAGTCAGGGATCAAGATTCCCTCTTACAAAATAAAGAAAAAACATCAGTCCTCAAGATACTGAAAACAAGTGTGTGTATGTGTGTGTATATAATTCACTTTAATCTGAGATTAAAATATGAGACAAAGTATATACTTTGGACTCTTCAGAAAACAATTTTCTTCCATAAAATATACCTTTAACAGGTAAAGTCAATTTCTCTTCAAAATGCCTGGAAACTCTGATATAAGGGGGAACATCAACTCCACTGTAATAAACATAAAACCAACTTACTCAGGTTGTGATTGTCCTTTTTTTGTCTCTCTTTGGCCAATGCTCTTGCTTCAGACTCTGTGGGAAAAATACATGCTGTGCACATGAATGAAGTCATTAGAAACCAGAACCTTTCAAGGAACACAGTGGTGTAAACTAAAAAAACACTTCATTGTCTAAACAGATGGATGTTTATCTGATAACTATAAATAAAAACAGAGTTTAAAATTTTTTAACTTTGAATCAAAGACTTCGTTTTTTTTTTTTCAAAAGCAATATATATCCAATAAATGCAAAAATTCAGCTTCTACAAAATGGTAGAAGACCAGTAACAAAGATGTCTGACAGGCTGGAACGACGGACAGGTACGAACAACCAAAAAGTAAATAACCAGAAAATATGAGAAGTTGCTGCCACTAGAGTATTGTCAGCAGTCAAATTTTCTTTTCAGGAAATGGCACTTTTCAGTCTTTCTTTGATGTGTTAACACACTGAGACAGAAGCTGAGCCAAGAAGCTCCCAAACTGGATCTCTAACTGGTTCATGGAAATGAACTCATTATTTAAGAACTTTGAGCCAGGTTCCATCAGAACCTGTTAGAATGAAATGATTCAATGACTTTTAGGGCAACTATTTACTAATCTGAGTTTATAAAAACAAAAATAGGCATTTGGGACAGAGGCATTTGGTGACAACTCCATTTGATCTGATTGCATAGCAACTCTGGTGCGATCTACGCAATAAGGGACTATTCGCTGCCTTACAGAGAGTAAAACAAAACAAAGAAAAACAAATCAGGTTGCTTGACTAATTCTGGGGATTCAGGAACCTCTGTTACTTCCCTTTCAGAAGTGATATAAAAACATTACATTATCATAATCCAGAATTGTATTTAAAAATATATATCTTTTCGGAGAAGGCAATGGCACCCCACTCCAGTACTCTTGCCTGGAAAATCCCATGGATGGAGAAGGCTGGTAGGCTGCAGTCCATGAGGTCCCAAAGAGTCAGATAAGACTGAGGGACTTCACTTTCACTTTTCACTTTCATGCATTGGAGAAGGAAATGGCAACCCACTCCAGTGTTCTTGCCTGGAGAATCCCAAGGACGGGGGAGCTCGGTGGGCTGCTGTCTTTGGGGTCGCACAGAGTCGGACACAACTGAAGTGACTTAGCTTAGCTTATAGCATATTTATTATATTGTTATAATGTATTATATATTATTAGGTCAGATTTGCTGACTTGCAAGCTCTTCTTTTTTGTGCATAGCGTGCTGCTTCCTGAGCTATCAGTGTTCAGAACCTCATTTCCTGTCCCTTTACCCCTTTTCCTGCCATTTTACCCTTGTCCAGACTGGATTGGTCATTTTCTAAGATACCAGTGACTCTAGAGGTAGTGTCTGTTATACCTGCTTTTTAAAAAATTTAATAAATGTACACCCTCTTCACCCATTTCTTATATCCTCTTTCCCCTTGCTGCTGTGATTTTATATCTGAAGAAACAATCATATACATAATTCAAAACCCCATTTTACACTCAATAATTTTATGCATGTCACTCTAACCATATTTTATCCTTATTTAATACAAATTTCATTTAGCTATGTTTTCTAAAACTTTATTGTATTATTACTTCCTGGTACGATACCTACATGTTTGTTGGCTTTTGATGGTTTTTATGTATTAATCATCTTTTTAAAAACCAAATCAATGTCTTTTTTTTCAATGTCTTTCTCCTGCCACAATTTTCTGAACTTTTGTTTTTGTTCTTTCAAAGACACGCTTGAATAGAAGAGGAATTTTTTTTTGCACAAATCTATATTCCATAGTCTCAGTCTATTCACCGAATCCTGTAGGATGCAAGGATCAAATAATAAAAAGGGTTCGGATGAGCTGAAGGCCATAAAATCCAGCAGGGTAGAATGCCAGTTCTCACGCAGTTTCATCGTGTTTTAATGGCCAGATGCCTTCCCTAAAGCGTTAAACAAAAGTGGCGAAACAGGTAATTTCACACTTGCCTCAAGAGCAAACGATACCCATTGCTCCATTTGATAAATTATTTTTTCACTCTGTGAGTGAATCTTTTGCACGTGATAGAGCAAAAGTAACAGGAAGCATCTTAAGAGGTAAGAAATATGTCCTTAGTCTGTCCCAGCTGTGGGTCTGAACGTGTGTCAAAGGGAAATTCAGATCAGAGTTCTCAAACTCAAATGCTACTAAGGGCCAGGAAAAATCCAGACTGGGAGCCTGCTGCTCTCAGCCCAAAGGGCACAGCAGCCACAGACACCATGCTGCCAGTCATGGAGGAATGGGGACCCGATTTCCTGCATCTCAAGTAATACTGGAAACCAGGATTTTCAAGTATAAGTACCCCGCGCTAAAACATAGCTGAATGTTTCAACCACTGCACAGACCTAAAAACATTTGTGTGTGAGCTGGAAATAGTTCCGGAGGTCACTACTTGGATAACTTTGCTGAACAGAACATGAACAGAAAACCTCCACTGAGAGGCACATGTGCTGAGTATTCACCTGTGAGCTCCCTTTTTATGTTGGGAAGGTTGGCTGGGCAGGAGTTACTGATGGTGAGGCCTGGGGGTGGCAGGCCTTGATTTCCATAAAGGTCAATCAAGTTTCCAGAGACAGGTAACTGGAAAGAGAAGAAAACAGGAATGGAAATGAATCACTGCACGATTCCTAAATTAGCTAAAACCCATATCCCATTCCAGATTGTATTTACATATACCCATCATTGATACTAAGTATAAAACAGAAAACTAATGAGAACATCATGCTGACGAGCACAGGGAACTCTACCCAACACACCGTGGTGACCTGAATGGAAAGGAAGTCCAGAAGGGGGCAGACACACGTACATGCGCAGCTGCTTCACTCACTGTGCGGCACAGCAGAAACTAACACAGCATTGTAAAGCCACTAGACTCCCACAAAAACTGATTTTTAAAAAAGAAATGATTTCATGTTAAAAATATTTGTTAATACAGGAAATGAGATGTTTACCATTTCATTCATTCGCAGACATATGGTCTCCTTAGGGGTTCCCTTAGAGACAGGAAAGGAGGCAGAATCTCACACACATCAAATCACTATACAACCCATCTGATAGGTTTATCGTGAGCATTGAGACAAAGGATAATGTGGTGAACTCATTATCAGAGAAGGCAATGGCACCCCACTCCAGTGTTCTTGCCTGGAGAATCTCAGGGACTGGGGAGCCTGGTGGGCTGCCGTCTCTGGGGTCGCACAGAGTCGGACACGACTGAAGCAACTTAGCAGCAGCAGCATTATCTACAGCATCTAGTAGCTATGGTAGATGTGCAGTAAATATTGGCTATTATTATTATAAGTCATGTTCTATGTGGCATAGCTTTGTAGCCAAGTTAGGTTTTGCACCAGATTCAACTTTCTTCCTTCCTTTTCTTCCTCTCTCTCTTTCTACAAAGCAAAGTAATGAAAAAGTGTTTTCTTACTGGAAAAGAAATTATATCCTTACTATTATACCAAAAAGGTATTTTCCTTGAAACTGAAATCTTTCACAAAGCCACAAGAGGGAGCCCACTGACTTTCATAAAAGAACAAAATGTTAACACTTAAAAAAAAAAAATATTGAGCCTTCCCAAAGGAGCTTAAGAGTGTTTGTCTCTTGTTCTGAACTGAATATTTTCAAGCAGTGAATCTGTTTTATCCCAACAGTGACTTTCCTTTGTCACGTATGCATTTCCCTGTGACTAGCTCTCTGCTATGAGTTTGATGTACCCACAGTTTTATAAACATGAGATCCAAGACATTTCCTTTTCCCACTCCCTGAAATAAAGGTCCAAGTATTAATTGTTGGAAAACAGTTAAGTGATCTCACTACTTCCATGGCAGAAACTTCCCATTTCCAGCTCAACTCGAATAATTTATGAAACTATCATTCCCAGGTGAGAGTTTATGTCTTTAAGCCCTTCTTTTACTCGATTATACACTCTGATTTTTACTCTGATCTGAGAAAAGTAAGTGTAGATAGCGTTTAAGTATGATTAAAATACTCAGTAATGCAGATGTACCTGGTAGAGGCTACATCACAATATAGCATGTGTCATTCTTTCAAATAACCACTAACATACAGATTAAAAGATACCATGAAATAAAGATAGACTCAAATGTGTTTCCTCTCACTGGGAGCCACCAGGTATCGTATTCCTGTCGTGACTTCTAAATAAACAGTCTTTGAGCTAAACCCCTAGGTAGAGAGATGGGGAAGTTTCCAACAGGTTAATATGACACTTGCTCTGGTATGATTGGGGTTGGGGGCTGTTCAAACAGACAGATCAGCAGAGTACATCTCTCTTCTGCACTCAGCCTTTTGTTCCTTTGTGAAGACAGCATCTAAATTATGCATATGAAATAGATTACACATATCTCACTATACGTATACATATGAAAATGTGATAACGTAAAATGCCCTTGAACCATATTTCAAGGGCCTCTAGCTAAGGAACTGATAAAAAAGTGACTATGGTTACTAGCTGTCTTAGTGGTTTTATATGAAACAGGTCATCTTCTCAGGTCAGCCTTGCCCTGTGAGTGTTTAGTTTTATTCTTGTCCAACTTAATACAGCAAAGTGAAAGAGGCTCAAATGTCTCAACACAGCACTGTAGAGTCAGAGAGTCAAAAGTTATAAAGCTGGTACGACATCTGGTAAGACTTTGAGATTCCAAAGCTTTATCCTCCTCCTTTGTTGTTGCTCAGTCGCTCAGTCATGTCTGACTCTTTGAGACCCCATGGACTGCAGCACTTTGGGTTTCCCCGTCTTCCACTGTCTCCTGGAGTTTGCTTAAGTTATCTTCCTATTCTTCTAGAATTTCAGACTTGGAAAGAACTATCGGGTATTAATAAACCAATAATGTGACTTGAGATTCAATGCCACAAGCTAAAAACAATTATTTCCATGGCTTGAGAAATAAAGATCACATGTGCAAACTGTGTGCAAAACATGCAACTGTGTTATTATGATAATTTGTTAGGAATAAATAATAGGCAAGTGATAAATACAACTAACTTAAAAAAAAAACCTCTAAGTTATCACTGGATAGATACTAAACAGATATGTTCTATTATAAACTTCTCCAGGATAAGAATGTATTTTCTAACCACAATCTAAAGGAAGATGGTATGTGTACATATACTTAATAAATGCAGACTCACAAAAAGAGAAAGAGAGGGTGAAAGAATTGAAAACTGGGGATGAGACAAAGGAAGACACAAGGGGGCGGGTGGAAACAGGAATAGAGAGACACAAAACACAGGAGTGGGGGAGAGAGAGACGGATGGGCAAGTCGGGTGGAAGCGGGGAGAACTCAGAAAGAAATGGATTGAGAGACTGTGTGGACTGGCAGCAGGGCTGACCAAAAAGAGAGATGCATTAAAATCTTCAGAACAAGATGCCTTATCGGGCACTCCACTGAGGTCAAACATCATTACTTCCAGTTGAAAAGGCAGCTTATAACCCTCTGGAGAGTTCTTGAAAAGATTTCTCGCTTCGGCAGCTTTTCCAATCTTGCTGGTTAGGAGTGGGCATCATAGAGCCTGCTGGGATATTTTGCTGAGAAAAAATTTTGTGGGTGCCTACTCTGAGCCAGGCACAGAGGTTAAAAGGCACTCTGTGTAACTTATCATGCTGACTTTATAAAAAGGAACATCGAGGTACTGCTCTGAGTGCAAGTTTTTGATAGGAGGTTCACATCGTATGTTAATTGTATTATCGGGAGGAGGGCAGGATCAACCTGCTGATAATAATCAACTAGAAACTGCAATTTTTAATTAATCTCCAAATGAACCTGAACAAATAAAAACCCAGTTGCTCACTAACTGTGGGTACTCAAATTTACAAATGAAGGGGGCAATCATTTACATCCTGGGCTAAGGAGCCAGTGACTCAGGTTAGAAGCTGCCTGTCTCTGACGTGCCAAATGATATTTAACTCTGTGAGGTGAGATGTCCCTCTCTGAAAAGCAGCAGTCATATCACCCATCTCACAGGGTTTTGTAAAAAGTAAGCAAGATAAAGTGGGTGAAACAGGTGGGGCAGTGATAAAGAATCTGCCTGCCAATGCAGGAGACACAGGAGATGCGAGTTTGATCTCTGGGTGGGGAAGAGCCCCTGACGAAGGGAAAGGCAACCCAATCCAGTATTCTTGCCGGGAAAATTCCATGGACGGGGAGCCTGGCAGGCTACAGTCCATGGGGGTCGCAAAGAGTCGAACATGACTGAAGACGCACGCACGAGTGAAACAGAGTACCTGCTTTTAAAGTGACTGATAAACTAATGACTGAAGACGCACGCACGAGTGAAACAGAGTACCTGCTTTTAAAGTGACTGATAAACTATGTTTCATTGTTCAGTCACTCAGTTGTATCCGACTCTTTGTGACCCCATGGACTGCAGAACATCAGGCTTCCTTGTCCGTCACTATTTCCCAAAGTGGCTCAAATTCATGTCCAGTGAGGTTTTCCCGAAAGTATATTCTTTGTCTACGGTTTTTTCGCTCAGTGATGTCCACTCTTTGTGACACCATGGACTGCAGCTAGCCAGGCTCCTTGGTCCATGGGGATTCTCCAGGCAAGAATACTGCAGTGGATTGCCATTCCTTTCTTCAAGGGAACTACCCGACCCGACCCAGGGGTCGAACCTGGGTCTCCTGCCTTGCCGGCAGCCTCTTTACTGTCTGAGCCACCACGGAAGTCACAGTTTTGGGGCAAACTAATTTTCACTTTCAAAAACAAAACTATCTGCCATATGAATTGCCAAGCATCCCGTGGATTGCAATGCAGATCTAAGCACAGAAATGAGGGGATGTGTGTGGCTAAAGTGACTACTCCATATTCCAAATCTTTTTCCACTGGGGGTGATTTTGCCCCTTTTCCCCAGGGGACATTTGTCACTGTCTCAAGACCTTCTGAGTTGTCACTGTGGGATGGCAAGGTGTGAACGGCCTCCAGTGGGTAAAAGCCAGGGATCCTGCTAAACATCCTACAACAGATAAGACAGTCTCCACAACAAAGGATTATCCATCCCAAATGTCAACAGTACCAAGGCTGAAAGACTGCTCTAAATGATGGCTTAGGCTCTTTATATTAACAGCTGTTATTTATGAAAGCTACTCAAAGGGAGGCTGATTAAAATAATACGGATTTCTAATTAAAAATCAGTCTCCTAGCCATGCAAATTTAGGAAAAGATTCAGTGGTTCCCTTTCTCATTTTGAAAAATTCCCCCCAGTTACCTTCATTACTAGGTCAAAATAACACTTTTAGAGCTAAGGAAGACATTTGTATCAGTTCTGAGGTGGATGAAACAGGAGCCTATTATACAGAGTGAAGTAAGCCAGAAAGAAAAACACCAATACAATATACTAACACATATAAATGGAATTTNCGTGGCAGATTCATGTTGATGTATGGCAAAACCAATACAATATTGTAAAGTAATTAGCCTCCGATTAAAACAAATAAATTTATATTTAAAAAAAAAAGCTAAGGAAGAGGAAGCACCCCTTCTGTTAACATAAATATATTGTGTCTTTGTGAGGTTTTTATCCAGCACATTAACCTGATGGACAAGATTTCACTTCCAGGGCACGAGCTGTACAATGGACAGTAAAAGACACAGTCCAATTAGGACAAATAAAGAGAAGGTAGACGCGTGTGCGTATGTTCCCTCAACTTTCTCTGAATCAAGCTCTTCAATGTTCTGCTCCACCAAAATGAATATTTTTCCAAGTAAATGATAATTGCAAAATGTTATTATTTTTTTTCTCCCTGGATGGTCCCCTTCTCTGAATATCAATTAAGTACTGTAAGTGCAAGTAAACTGGGACTTTTATTCTTTGTTTGCCATGGTACAAGAGGGCCCTTGTGCTCTCAGAATAGTTATTTCTAGACTCCAATTCCCTCAGGATAGTTTCCTCTCTAGGATAGTTTCCTCTCTAAGTGTTCCTTCCACTTTATTTTCTAAAAGAGTTAACTTGAAGTAGACCATTTCAAAGAATCAACTAAAAGGAAAAAAATGCCCAACATAAAGAATATAAAGTTTAAACTCCACTGTGGGGAAAAAATTAACACATTAGTAAGTTGTAGTGGTTCAATTACTTAATTCTAACAACTAAAACCCAATTTTATCGAGAATAAGAGCTAGTAACTAACGTTTAGTGACAGCATAGGTTCTCTTGTCTTCCCATTTTCCAGCAAAGGAAAGTGAGGCAAAGACAAACAACTCACTCCAGAGTATGTATTGAAGTCAGATGTCTGGCTGAGAGTCTGTATTCCTAACTTCTGTGTTACCGTGTCTTTCTGCCAGTTGTAAAATGCTGAAATAGTTTCTTGTCGGAAAGCGCTGATGCAGAGAACACAGAAGAGAAAGGGGGGGCCAGGACAAAGTCAGTGACCCCTGAGGGTGCTGCAGGTTACTCTTCTCTTGACTGGGAATTAATCAAAGTCTGCCTTGGGGATTCTTTCTTATCTGGGGACTCCCCTGAGATGGTCTCTCTGCTTCTGAATCATCCTTCTCCATTCAAAGTCTGAAGTAGTTTCCTTTTCTAAGCTTGTCAGCCCAGTGAGACCAGGAAGGAGACGGGACTTATCCAAAGCACCTCACCCAGCACTGGTCACATACGAGGCATCTACTAAAGGCCAAATCAATCTTAAAGTGAGTTCAGGAGCAATCGGACTAGGATATCTACTCCACTGGAGACTGACCCAGGAGACACGGGTATTCAGTCTAAAGGTCATGTCTTCAGAGGGTGGTCACAAGTTCTCCATGGGCCAAACTGGGATCCACATCCACTGAGAGACTCACTATGAGAAACATTTCCATTATTGAGTATGATATTATTCTAACATAGAGTTGGCATATTGCAGGTGCTGAGTGAATATCACCTGGATAAAATACTATCAAAATTATTTAAACTATAATAAATTATATATAATAATTTAGACAATGTTGAGTACAAGCTATGTTTCCAATGCTAAATGCTGTATATACTTTAGGGTTTCCCAGGGGGGTAGTGATAAAGGGTCTGCCTGCCAACGCAGGAGACAGGGGTTTCATCCCTGGGTCGGGAAGATACCCTGGAGAAGGAAACGGCAACCCAATCCACTACTNATGTTTCCAATGCTAAATGCTGTATATACTTTAGGGTTTCCCAGGGGGGTAGTGATAAAGGGTCTGCCTGCCAACGCAGGAGACAGGGGTTTCATCCCTGGGTCGGGAAGATACCCTGGAGAAGGAAACGGCAACCCAATCCACTACTCTTGCCTGGGAAATCCCATGGACAGAGGAGCCTGGTGGGCTACAGTCCGTGGGGTCACAAAAGAGTTGGAAAGGACTCAATGACTAAACAACAACAATTCATAATTTAGGAGATGACCATGTCAAGGAGAAACAATAATCAGTTCTATTTTACAAATAAGGAAATGGAGGACTTCAAGACACTAAGTAATGTGCAAGGTCAGGCTGTAAATGGCAGACAGGATTTGAATCCAAGTCTGATTGTAAATCTTCAACTCCCAACCACTGTGTTACACTGTTTCACTTGTGAGTGTGGATTTGGAAGCTTTCAAGAAGCTGAAAGCCTGACATTTTGGAGGGGAATACAAAGGATATGCAAGAGGAAATTAAGGCAGTGAGTACTAAGTTAGATCAGATGACATCTGAGGTCCTCATCACTGGGGAATTTTTTTTAAAAAAGAATAATTTAAAAGAATCATGTCAACCCTACAGTTCTCCTGAGTATGCGCAGGGATCCATTTGATGCCACTGGAAAATTACCACCCTTGTCAGCAAAGTTCTTCTGAAATGACTTGGCCATTGCTAATTAGTGCTGCAAGGGGACGACTGCTGCTGCTGCTAAGTCGCTTCAGTCGCGTCCGACTCTGTGTGACCCCATAGACGGCAGCCCATCAGGCTCCTCCGTCCCTGGGATTCTCCAGGCAAGAACACTGGAGTGGGTTGCCATTCCCTTCTCCAATGCATGAAAGTGAAAAGTGAAAGTGAAGTCACTCAGCCGTGTCTGACTCCCAGCGACCCCATGGATATATGTAAAAATATAAATTTCTGAGCGCAAGCTCCTCCAAGGTTTTTGCTCCTGTTCATCCTAGGATTCTGACTACTGACAGGCACTGTCTGCCTCACGGATGCATAAAGCTGAAAGCAAGAGGGTTCCACAGAAGCTGACCCAGGGCTCAAAGAGGGTGGGACAAGTTTGGCATGGGAACATTTGTTAGAAATAATATTTAGTTCTTTCAAAAAGGGGGAGGGTGAGTTTAAATGGGTAGTAAATTGACAAAACTAAACAGTCTAGAAAAAACTCAGAGGTTTTGAGGGGAGTCCTGACTCCTCAAGACTTCAAGAAGGTGACTTAAAAGACTGGATCAAGACAGAAAAGAAAACGTAACTATAGAAAACTGGTTTTCTAGGGATTTTGGTATAAATAAGTAAAAGCTACCACATTTCCTTGCCAAGGAAATTTATCATTGGAATTTAGTCTTTAAAAAAGATTCTGTGGTTAAAAAAATATGATCTAAAACTCACCATTTTTAATTATTTTTAAGTGTATAGTTCAATTGCATTAAGTATATTCACGTTGTCCGGCAGCACATCTCCAGAACTTGCTCATCTTGCAAATCTGAATTTCTATCACCACTAGCAACAACTCCCTTTCACCCTCTTTACCACTATGGAAGTTAATCTTTTAAAAACCAATTACTACCCTGTTTAGGAAAAGCATCTTAGGAACTTGCGTAGAAATTCAGTTCAGTTGCTCAGTTGTGTCCGACTTTTTGCGACCCCATAAATTAGCAGTTTTTAAAAGATGACTCCATCCTCCAATCAATCTTGCTTGCTTTAGGCTGGCTCCCACAATCCAAACCAGCTCTGGCCAATCTATCCTGTAACTGTCCTGAACTCACTGGTTTGTGTATACTGATAGATTTGTTCAGTTTGTGTCAAGTCTGAAGTCAAGGAGAAATTCTGTCAGCAACCAGAGTCCTCTGTTTAGTGCTGAATGGTAGGTTCTTCCTCCAATTTCAGGGCTTGTCTCCTAACTGTATAGTTACACCACCCCCTAGATTGTCCAGCTGGTGAATATATTATGCAGTGTTAAATATAATGCATCCTTAAAGCTCTTTGCCCATTTTATTTTCATTTCAAAAGTCTGAACAGAAGGCTAGCATATTATTGAACTCTTGGTGAAATTTAAATGTTAATAAAAATAGTATACCCCCCAAAACATACTAATTACTAAAGAATATGATAGTCTCATGGCATTGCTTGTATAGAAAACAGAAAAGGATGGGACTAGGCATTCAAAGCGGAGAAGGCGATGGCACCCCACTCCAGTACTCTTGCCTGGAAAATTCCATGGGCAGCGGAGCCTGGTGGGCTGCAGTCCATGAGGTCGCGAAGAGTCAAGACATGGCTGAGCAACTTCACTTTCACGCATTGGAGAAGGAAATGGCAACCCACTCCAGTGTTCTTGCCTGGAGAATCCCAGGGACGGCGGAGCCTGGTGGGCTGCTATCTATGGGACACACGGAGTCGGACGCGACTGAAGCAACTTAGCAGCAGCAGCAGCAGCAGCAGGCATNAACATGGCCTGGTACATAGTAGGAGCTCAGCAAATATGTAGAGAATCGATGATTGAGTGAAGGCAGTGGGGCTGAAATGCATGGATGAGGGGAGAGATTAGAAAACTAAGGACAAAGGTCATCAGACTGTTTAGGGCCTCGGACAGGTTGGAGGTTAGGGTCCTGACAGATTCTGGAAATGTCCTGAGAGAATGGAGAAGTGACAGACTGACTTTCTTCTTGACTGATTCAGAAAACCCTGGAGGAAATGTCTCCAAGCCAGGCAGATGATTCACAGTGCACCTCCCTAATCTGAGTTACAAAACTTCCTTTTCTGTGAGGGCAGACCCAAAAACTGCCAACGCTTATAGCTCTTATTCATGATGCTTAGGGCTCTGAGTGTCTAACACACATGGCCAAGAGCCTGGACATTTGTCTCTATCTCTAGCTTCCCTTTTGCCTCAGCTGGTAAAGAATCCACCTGCAATGCAGGAGACCCCAATTCAATTCCTGGGTCAGGAAGAGCCACTCGAGTAGGGATAGATTATCCACTCCAGTATTCTTGGGCTTCCCTTGTGGCTCAGCTGGTAAAGAATCTGTCTGCATTGCGGGAGACCTGGGTTCAATTCCTGGGTTGGGAAGATCCCTTGCAGAAGGGAAAGGTTACCCACTGCAGTATTCCAGCCTGCAGAATTCCATGGACGGTATAGTCCATGGGGTCGGAAAGAGTCAGACACGACTGAGCAACTTTCACTGCACTGTAGACCTTTTGATAAGCAGAAGTCCTCAAGATGGTGGCCCATAGGCACAGTCCACAAGTATGGCTTAATGGCCTACAGACTATTTAATTAAAAATCGGGAGTTTTCATACTAAAATTTGGACATCTGGTTTCTCTGAATACAAAGACCTAGCAACAAAGAACAACCACACTGTGGGCCAGTAGGGGGCAGAGTTGAGAAGCAGCTGCCTTCCTTTGATGTGACTCTTGCTCTTCATTTTGTCACATTCTTGTTGTTGTTCTGTCACTAAGTTGCGTCCACCTCTTTGTGACCTCGTGGACTGCAGCACACCAGGCTTCCCTGTCCTTCACTATCTCCCGGAGCTTGTTCAAATCCATGTCCATTGAGTCGACAATGCCACCCAACTATCTCATTCTCTGTCGCCCCCTTCTGACTCCAGTCCTATTTCCAGCATCAGGGTCTTTTCTAGTGAGTCAGCTCTTTGCATCAAGTGGGCAAAGTATTGGAGCTTCAGCTTCAGCATGAGTTCTTCCAGTGAACATTCAGGGTTGATTTCCTTTAGGATTGACTGGTTTGATCTCCCTGCTGTCTAAGGGACTCTCAAGAGTCTTCTCCAGCATCATAGTTCAAAAGCATCAATTCTTCAGCACTCAGCCTTTTTATGGCCCAACTGTCACATCCCATACATGACTACTGGAAAAACCACAGGTTTGCCTGTACGGACATTTGTCAGCATAGTGCTGTCTCTGCTTTTTAATATGCTATCTAGGTTTGTAATAGCTTTTTTCCAAGGAGCAAGCGTCTTTTAATTCTGTGGTTGCAGTCACCATCTGCAGTGATTTTGGAGTCCAAGAAAATAAAATCTGCCATTGCTTCCACTTTCTTCTCATCTATTTTCTGTGAAGTGATGGGACCAGATGCTATGATCTTCCTTTTTTGAATGTTGAGTTTTAAGCCAGATTTTTCACTCTCTTCTTTCATTTTCATCAAGAGGCTCTTTAGTTCCTCCTTGCTTTCTGCCATTAGAGAAGTATCATCTGCATATCTGAGGTTGCTGATATTTCTCCCGGCAATCTTGATTCCAGTTTGTGATTCATCCAGCCCAGCATTTCACATGATGTGCTCTGCATATAAGTTAAATAAGCAGGGTGACAATATACAGTCTTGACATACTCTTTTCCCAATTTGGAACCAGTCTGTTGTTCTATGTCCAGCTCTAACTATTGCTTCTTGACCTGCATACAGGTTTCTCAGGAGGCAGGTAAGGTGGTATGGGATTCCCATATCTTTAAGAATTTTCCACAGTTTCTTGTGATCCACATAGTCAAAGGCTTTCAGGTATTCAGTGAAGCACAAATAAATGTTTTTCTGGAATTCCATTGCTTTTTCTATAGTCCAACATATGTTGGCAATTTGATCTCTGGTTATCACTCCTTATTCTGATACTTAAAACGGCCCTGATTTACTCGTTAATTTGCTTGACTCCTGAAGGCATTTAAACTGACAAACTGCCTTAGCCTTTCACGTTCCATATTCCAGGAGGTAGTTTCAAATCCAACAAAATGATGGTAGCATAAGTGGGACTAGAATCTACTAAATGAACCATCTCATATGATACAGGTGAGAAAATGAATTGATACTAAGTTTTTAAAAGTACACAATCATCTAACAATTCACATTTTACACAACTTTTCTAAGGTAATCATCAGATATAAGGGCAAAGATTTAAGAACAGAGAGGTCTAGCAGAGCATTACCTGAAAAAGAAGACGGCAAATTACTGCCTTAGGGCCCAGTGCCTATTTTTGTAAATGAAGTTTTAGTGGGACATAGCCACACTCATTAATTTGCATATAGCCTACAACTGTTTTCAAGCTATTACAAGACGGGAGTTGGGTAACAGACTTTACAACCTTCAAAGCATACGATATTTACTACCTGGCCCTTTAAAGAAAGTGTGCCAACCACTAATCTCAAATAACAAAATACTGGAAATTAATATCAATACAAAGCAATGCATTCAAGTAATTATAAGGGAGCTATATGAGCTCAAGGTTCCTCAACCTCAGCACTATTGACCCTATTGCCAAGTACTTCTTTGTTGTGGGGTTGTATGTGTATTACAGGGTATTTAGCAACATTCTTGGCCTCTGTGCAGTGTATACCAATGGAACCATTTCCTCAACACTGGTTGTAACATTCAAAAATGTCTCCAGACATTCTAATGTCCTTAAGGTGAGAGGGGAATTGCCCTCAAATAGATGGACACAATATAGACAGTGAAATGTGTTTATAAAACTATTTAATGAGAGGAAAAGTTTATCATATAAGTAGGAATACAAAACAAGTTAGAATCATTACCTACTCTGTGACCCTAAACTGAATTAAAAATGCTTTCATTACATATGCACACACACACACACAAACCAGTTACAAATCATTCAACAAAAATCTTCATCATGACTATCTCAGGATGATTAAAGTATAGATGACCGTTATCTTATTGGTTTTTAAAAATATTTTCTATTATGTCACAGAGAGTCAGATATGACTTTGCAACTGAACAACAACAATAATGTATATGATGCTAATTTGTAATTAAGAAAAAGAAATCTATAAATTCCACAAAAATTAAAGTTTGTGGATCTGGACAAATAAAAATATATTCAGGCAGAATTTCTCTACTAAAAATTTTGAAAACCAGAAATAAACTCATGAAGGCATTATGTAATGATGAAATCTGCCTCGTTTCAATTTTTTTTCTTTAAATACTAGATTAGATTAAGAAGACCCTGCTACTTTTGAAATTTTTGGTCTAACAATCAAGCCCAGACTGTTTCAGTTTGTACAATGTCTGACACATTTTTACGGTTTTCTAAAGGGCTGCAATTACGTGATTGCGTGGTGTTCTTATAATAAGAGCTCATTGTAAGGACTGTCCAGCTGCCCCTACCCCAATGGGAGTTGTGAGTGCCGCATTCCACGTGCTATAACTTTTTTTTATGCCCCAGTTTAGCACTGCCTCCAAATCGCAGACGCCTTTTTGTTTCAGCATTTCTCCCCCCAAATGCCCCTATTGTTTGCAGTTTATCGGGTATTAGAGATCATTACGGCACAAGCGGCAAACCTCTTTTTCAGAAGGACAGACACTCTTTAAGAAACTGGCAGTGGTCAAGTTTGACAGAGATGAAAACATTGCCCTAGGCCTAAGCAAAAGGTCAGCCAGAAATGAGAGCTGAACGCTGCCGGTTTGAAGGTCAAGTCCACACGAGCTGAAAGCTGGCAAAAAGCAGCCGCTTCATAATAACACGGACTTCAGGGCCTGGATCATGAGACCAAGGAGGTCCTCCTGGTTTTTGAGGAAATGCACTGTGTTGGGCAATTCCTAAGACCTCTTGTACACATTATGTGATAAACGAATTTCAGTCTGGAATGAACAAATCCAACAACCGATAGCAGCAGCTCACAAGTACTTTCTGACTGAGAGTTTTATGTGCAGATGCGTTATAACTACCCCACCAAACAACCTAGCCATTTGTTCAACTAGCATTTACGGAGGCTCAGAGGATAAAGCAGCCACTAAGGCAGAACTCCTGATCCCACAAAAGCCATACTGAAGCTGGGGAAGCAGAGACAAACACGATGGCAAGAAGTCAACAAGGAAAGAAGAACTTCACACAGCGATACAAGTACAAAGCAGAAAAGATAAAGTAAGCCACTGGGAGAAAAGAAGGCTACTCTGCAGCAGGGACATTCCAGCTGAAACTCAAATGATGGGAAGGAACCAGGTATGTTGAGATTCAGAGGCGCTTAAACCTGAGCCGGAAGTAGCTTGGCATCTTGGAAGAATGAGAATAACATCAATATCCAAGGCCGAGGGGCTGGAGCAGTGACCAGGTCAGCACATAAACTGAGAGAGGTGGTTGGGGCCAGATATTATAGAGCTTTGTATGCCTCAGAAAGGAATTTGATTTTCCTTCTCTGCTACTTATGAGAAAGTTTGAGGAGATTTTAGGCATAGAAGTGACAAGACTTGATGAACATTTGTAAAATATCATTCATGCGGTTATATGGATAACAAAAAAAGGAACAGTGGACACAGGAGGAATAATCAGGAGGCTCCTATAGCTACAGAGCCTCTTGATGAAAGTGAAAGAGGAGGGTGAAAAAGTTGGCTTAAAGCTCAACATTCAGAAAACTAAGATCATGACATCTGGTCCCATCACTTCATGGCAAATAGATGGGGAAACAATGGAAACAGTGACAGACTTTATTTTGGGGGGCTTCAAAATCACTGCAGATGGTGACTGCAGCCATGAAATTAAAAGACACTTACTTCTTGGAAGAAAAGTTATGGCCAAACTAGACAGCATATTAAAAGGCAGAGACATTACTTTGCGAACAAAGGTCTGTCTAGTCAAAGCGATGGTTTTTCCAGTCATCAGGTACGGATGTGAGAGTTGGATTATGAAGAAAGCTGAGTGCCAAAGAACTGATGCTTTTGAACTGTGGTATTGGAGAGGACTCTTGAGAATCCCCTTGGACTGCAAGGAGTTCCAACCAGTCCATCCTAAAGGAAATCAGTCCCAAATATTCATTGGAAGGACTGATGCTGAAGCTGAAACTCCAATATTTTGGCCACCTGATGCGAAGAATGGACTCATTTGAAAAGACCCTGATGCTGGGAAAGATTGAAGGTGGGAGGAGTAGGGCATGACAGAGGATGAGATGGTTGGATGGCATCACCGACTCAATGGACATGAGTTTGAGTAAGCTCCGGGAGTTGGTGATAGACAGGGAAGCCTGGCATGCTGCAGTCCATGGGGTCGCAAAAAGTCAGACACGACTGAGCAACTGAACTGAATACCTACAACAACAAATAGCTACATCTCAAACTTCCCAGGTGACTCAGTGGTAAAGAATCTGCCTGCCAATGCCACAGACATAGGTTCAATTCCTGGGTCAGGAAGATCCTCTGGAGAAGGAAATGGCAACCCACTCCAGTATTTTTGTCTGGGAAATCCCACAGATGGAGGAGTCTGGCGGGCTGCAGTCACAAAGAGTCGGATGTGACTTAGCGAATTTACTACAACAGTAGCTCCCTATAGTTGATGGTGTCTTGGACTCACTTATTAGGATACAGTTGGATATGAGATACATGAGCTGCTATCTCTTGTCTCCAGCTGCTTCTTCAGTTCAGCTCAGTTCAGTCGCTCAGTCATGCCCGACTCTTTGCGACCCCATGAATCGCAGCACGCCAGGCCTCCCTGTCCATCACCATCTCCCGGAGTTCACTCAGACTTACGTCCATCGAGTCAGTGATGCCATCCAGCCATCTCATCCTCGGTCGTCCCCTTCTTCTCCTGCCCCCAATCCCTCCCCGCATCAGAGTCTTTTCCAATGAGTCAACTCTTTGCATGAGGTGGCCAAAGTACTGGAGCCTCAGCTTTAGCATCATTCCTTCCAAAGAAATCCCAGGGTTGATCTCCTTCAGAAGGGACTGGTTGGATCTCCTTGCAGTCCAAGGGACTCTCAAGAGTCTTCTCCAACACCACAGTTCAAAAGCATCAATTCTTCAGTGCTCAGCCTTCTTCACAGTCCGACTCTCACATCCATACATGACTACTGGAAAAACCATAGCCTTGACTAGACGGACCTTAGTCAGCAAAGTCAGCAAAGTAATGTCTCTGATTTTAAATCTAAGAATAAAGAACTTTCTTACACAATGCTGTGAAAGGTCTCACATCAACACGGAAAGTAATTATACATGTTGTACATGGTGGCAGAATGTACACCTGCTTGGAACACACAGCTAATATATGGCCAACTGTCAGTGCAATGGAGAAAGGCAGCCTTGTCTTATATCGGGTTAAAATCTCAGAGAGATTCAACCTCAAATGCTAAGCAAGTTGCTTAAATGCTGTGAACCTCAGTTTCTCTATCTATAAAATGGGTTCACAAATGCTACCCACCTAGTAGTTGATCATTTTGTTGATTAGTTTAAGTGATAAAATGCATGAGAAGTGCTTAGCATGTAGTAACTGATCAATAAATTAATAATACCCTCCATTATTATTAGTCGAGGATTTTTTTTGTTTTCACATTCAAGTAGATCAGTGTTAGATGATTTAACTCATCTGGCTCAAAAAGAAAGAAAGAAAGAAAAAGCCACCCTGAAGGAGAAGTAAAGTG
This sequence comes from Neotragus pygmaeus, assembly GCA_006410875.1. NCBI lineage: Eukaryota > Metazoa > Chordata > Mammalia > Artiodactyla > Bovidae > Neotragus > Neotragus pygmaeus. Next base: position 1,998,553 of record SJYV01003135.1, read on the forward strand.
TTAGTCACTCAGTTATGTCCAACTTTCTGTGACCCCATGGACTGTAGCCCATCAGGCTCCTCTGTCCATGGGATTCTCCAGGCAAGAATACTGGTGAGGGTTGCCATTCCCTTCTCCAGGTGGAGAGGGCAAAAAGGAGGCGGCAGTTCAGCCTCTTTCAGGTATCCTTTTATCTTTTTCTGATTCAAATATCACAGTGGATGGATGCCAAGTGAAGTCGCTCAGTTGTGTCCGACTCTGCGACCCCATGGACTGTAGCCTTTCAGGCTCCTCCATCCATGGGATTTTCCAGGCAAGAGTGCTGGAGTGGATTGCCGTTTCCTTCTCCAGGGGATCTTCCCAACCCAGGAATTGAACCCGAGTCTCCCGCATTGCAGGCAGACACTTTACTGTCTGAGCCACCAGGGAAGCCCTTGACGGATGCCAAAGGTAAGATTAAAAGAGAAGAAACAAGAATTTGGGAGTACTGGACATTTGCTGACTGGAGTATCATACAGAAGGCTCTGTGAAATCTTTTTTTCTCTCCCACTTCCAAAAGAGTTAGCTCAAGTACTCATTCTTAATTGGGGCCTCAGAGAAAGTGGAAACCCCTAAACATTATATGAAAACTTTTGGCTATGATTTTTCTAGAAGAGGTCTAACAAGAAAACATATAAAGATGAAATTACATATATAATTTGCAGGTAAGAAGGAGATATATACAGAAAACAAGATGACCCATTAGTTGAAAACCGTTGAAGCTAAGTGGTGAGTATATAAGGGGCTCATTAGATTATTCTCTGCTTTTCTTTAAGTTTGAATCAGTCTATCTGCATTCATACAGCACAAAGAAATGTACATACCTGATACATCATTTGTACTCATTTTCTATAAAAAGAAAAGTCCTATGGCAGCATATTTACTAAGCAAGCACTTGGTCAATCTATTGATCAATCTGATATACCACAAGCTTAAGTGTCTGCTTTTTTGCTTGCCATTTTGGATCTTTGCTTGAAGCTTTCTTCTAAGAGAGCTAACTCGACATTCAATGAATAGATCATGGATTCAACGTGAACTAGTCATTCCTCTATAGTGCCGGCATCCTGAGCACCTCTGAGAGAAACATTTTGTTAACAGAGTAAGGGGGATCTGCCTGGGTAGTATTCTCAGTGATACATATTTTAGCCAAAAATGAACTGTTTTAAAAGTAACTTGTTTGTGTGTGCTCAGTTGTGTCTGACTCTTTGTGACCCCATGGACTGTAGTCTGCTGGGTTCCTCTGTCCATGGGATTTTCCAGGCAAGAATACCGCAATGGGTTGCCATTTCCTCCTCCAGGGGATCTTCTCTTAACTTGTGCAGAGGTAACAAAACTCAAACCATACCCTTTTTAGTCAAAACTTAGGACTACCTCTTTCAAACCAAATGGCCAATGGTCTACATTTGTGTCACAGAAGAAAACAACAATAAAAAAAAAAAACCCGTCAACTGAAACTTGAACTATAAAGATATTTAGGAGGAACTGTATTTTCCTCATTAAAAAAAAGTTCATTTGTCAAAAAAAAAAAAAAGATTTATCACACTGTACAATGCCAACTCTCAGAGGGATTTAAAATTTGCTGCAAAACCATAAAAGTATATAAAGATAGGACATACCTATACAAAACCAATACTGTAACTGAGATAGCCCAATGTGAATTTCTTTGGGTGACAAAATAATGGATAAAATGGTTAAAGAAGAAAGGGACAAAATACTTCTTTCGAGAACAGAAATGGGAATTTTGAAAAGAGGAAAGAATATGAGAATGTACTGGGGTTTCTCATAACGAAGAAAAACTATTAAAAAGTGAAAATGAAGTAATTATTGAGCACTCATACGTGGTAGTTTGGTCACTAAGTTGTATCTGATTCTTGTGGCCCCAAGGACTTTGTCCATGGGACTTCCCAGGCAAGAATACTGGAGTGGATTGCCATTTCCATCTCCAGGGGACCTTTCCGACCCAAGGATCGAACCTATGTCTCCTACATTGCAGGTGGATTCTTTACCAGTTGAGCCACCGAGGAAGCCCTATATATCCAAGCCCTATCTATATACCTCGTATACACCAGGGAGCATTCATATATCAGGTAACTTACCTAAAATTTTTCAACAGATTTCCTTATTTAATCTTCGCTACAACCATATGAGATAAGGGCTATTATTTCCGTTTTAGGGATAACGGCTACCCACTCCCATATTCTGGCCTGGAAAATTCCATGGATTGTATAGTCCACGGGGTCACAAAGAGTCAGACACAACTGAGCACCTTTCACTTCACTTAGGGATGAGAAATCTGAGGCTGACTCCCAACCACTACACTAAATATTACTATGTGCTGAGGTATCTACAGAATTTACATTTCAGCATAGTAGCACTGATTGTGAAACCGTAGTATGTGAAACTGTAGCTTTGTAGGATGCTTTTCTCTCGAAAACCTGATTTTACACTTTCATTATAAATAAGCTTCTCTTTAACATATGATGATCGTCTGCATGGACGCTAGGCCAATGTTCGACCTGATTCCTAAGTGAATAGAATGAAAACTGAATTTTACAGCATAGAGTCAAAGGGAAAATTTTTTATGGGAAAGCTGCCTCAGTACTTGGAATAATTTAAGGGTTGATGCTGCTTCCTTTCTTTCTTCCTTTTCTGGTGGGAGGTGGGGGGATGTGTGCAGGAACAAATCATCAGACAAGCCCAAAGAGAGGGACATTCTACAATATGCCAGATCAGCATTCCTCATAACAGTTAAGGTCAGGAAAATCTGAGAAATTGNAAAAAAAAAAAAGTTAGGGAAGAGAAGTGTGCAGATTACTCTTTGATTAAATGGCCCAATGCACTATCTGGTTTGGAAAAAAAAAAAGGCAATGGGTTAGCCAGTTCCCCAAAGTCTGTATCTTACATGTAGTAGAGAGAAAGAGGGATCTATCCTAATGTGAAAGTAACCTCCTCATTCCTCTCCTCAGCTTACAAACGGAGGGTTAGGGTGGGGACAGAGGAAAAGGGAACCCACACACAAATGTACACATTTTTAGATGGCCCAACCCTTGATAACAGTGGTTGTCAACCAGAGGCGATTTTTCCTTTCGGGGAACATTTGGGAATGTCTGGAGACATGCTTAGTTGTCGCAGCTGGATGGGGGGTGGCTGCTACTGGCATCGAATAGGTAGAGACCAGGGATGATGCTAACACGCTGCAGCGCGCAAGAGAGCGCTTCACAACAGAGAATGACCCGGCCCCAGTCCCAATATTGGAGAAGCCCTATGCTAACAGATGCTGTGTTGATTCACCACCCCAAACCACTGAGGGTAGACTTTATAAAAAAAAAGGCAACAAAACCAGTCAAGCCAAAGGAACAGTGTAGGTATGTCATAAACAACTGACGTGCTTTCTTCATGTATCTGAGTTTCCAGCATGTGTGGGTACTAAGTCACTTTAATTGTGTCAACTATGTGATCCTATAGACTATTACCCCGCCAGGCTCCTCGGTCCATGGGATTCTCCAGGCAAGAATACTGGAGGGGGTTGCCATGCCCTCCTCCAGGGGATCTTCCCAACCCAGGGATCAAACCCATGTTTCCTATGCCTCCTGCTTTGGCAGGCGGGCTCTTTACCACTAGTGCCATCTGGGAAGTCCATCTGAGTTTCAAAGTCAACAGTTATTTTATGTCTGGTCTTAACAAAGAGTTGACTCATTGGAAAAGACTCTGATGCTGGGGGTGGGGGGGTTGGGTACGGGAGGAGAAGGGGACAGCAGAGGATGAGGAGGCTGGATGGCATCATCGACTCGATGGACGTGAGTCTGAGTGAACTCCGGGAGTTGGTGATGGACAGGGAGGCCTGGCGTGCTGCGATTCACGGGGTCACAAAGAGCCGGACACGACTGAGCAACTGAACTGAACATGTGAAGGACACTTTTCAGTTAAATGGAAGGAAGAAGAAATGCTATCATCTCTGTGAAGGACTTAATTCAAAATCTGAGACTTGAGCTCTAGACAGTAACGGGGTGGGGTGGGGAGGGAAAGGTAAAATGAGAACTATCAATATCACACAATAATGATCAACTATGCTCGAAAACTACACAGAATAAAGATAAACATTTGTAATGATTCAAAAAGCACACCGGAAACTTGCTTAGGCATCTCTGAGTGCATTGGCAACTGTGAGGACCTTGGCAATATCACTTAAAAGTCTTTTCTATCTGATAAATATCAAAGGAACATTACTGCACTTGCAAACAAAGCCAGAGTTCATCAGCTGTTAGTTTTTACAATGTTTCACACAAATCCTCCTTACCCTCCTAAACAACAATAACAAGAAAAATAGTTTTTGTTTATTCATTTCCTACACACTTAAAAAGGAATTATTTTTCAATGTATTTTAACAAATTCTGGGCATTTCCTGGCAGTCCAGTAGTTAGGATGCCATGTTTTTACTGTTGAGGTTCCAGGTTTGATCCCTGGTCAGGGGACTAAGATCCCACAAGCTGGATGGTGTAGCCAAAAAACAATATGTGTGTACAAAAATAAAACAACTTTAAAATATATTCATTTGTAATTTTTATATGACACATAGATTTTTGTTTTCTAAATGCTTTTAAAAGGTCAAAATAGAAGTGACGCAAACACTGGTATCTTTTAAAGCTAAGTAGTAGGGGAGAATGAGGCTGAATATGCTATTCTTATTTTGATGTATCTTAGAAATTTTCCTTCAAAATGTCATAAAAAAAGAACAAAGTTTAAACAGTTTTTAGACGTATAAACACACACATAAATGCTGCCGTGGGTGTTTATTAGAAAAAGTAATTCTAATGATTTTCAATTTCGGTCTTAAAGATTTCAGCTCTAGTTTTATTTTGCTATCTGCCCCCTTATCCTCTACATTTAAAGAAAAAAAAATTCTGTAAAATGCTCAGAAGGATAAACAAACAAAAGGCTAAAGTGGAAGAAACTGCACTCATTAAACTATCATCTCCAAAATCTTGTGTCTCAAATGATGCTTGCAGCACATAAATGTGGCTCTAAATGACCACAAATGGACTCTTAGTTTTAGCAAAATAAGTGATCTCAACTACCAAACTGAAGATGCCTTATATTGTCTGTTTTATCTAATTAGCACTCTAGAAAATTCTTGCATTGTGATGCCTGAATTTGAGTGTTGTCTCCTCTCCCTTTAGCACTGAAATATATAATGCTGCACTTATATTAATAACTTTACCACTGAATATGTTTGCAAAGTTATCATTTGATACACAATGATGAGAGAGAGAGAAGGAGGGAGGAGAGGACAGAGGGAGGGAAGAGGGACATGTTTTCTTGAAAAAATAGAAATGATTAAGGAAAAGCATGTCACGAAAGGCCAGATAGTGCAGTATTTTTTATTTGTTTTCCTTTAGATGCATGTGTGTGTGTGTGTCTGTGTGTGTGTGATTGTGTGTGTTTAGTCGCTCGGTCATGTATGACTCTTTTGCAACGCCACAGACTGGAGTCCGCTAGGCTCCTCTGCCTATGGGACTTCCCAGGAAAAAAATACTGGAGTGGGTTGCCACTTCCTCCCATAGGGTATCTTCCTGACCCAAAGATCGAACCAGCGTCTCCTGCAGCTCCTGCAATGACCCGTGGATTCTTTACCACTGAGCCACTTTGGAAGCCTTTACAATACGATTATTTATTTAACAACAAGCCATGCAGTGTTCCACATTCAAAATGGGAGAGGTTGGAGACTGAGTTTTAACACAATTTTTACCCTCTCTGCTTAAAGAAAACTACAGAAGAAAATTTACTTCTGTGGAGCATCTCTTCTGCATAAGGAACAGACTCAGGAATTCATAGACGAGGACCTTACTTGATGCTCATAACAATAGTTAAGTGCTTCACTTGTCTGGTTTGCAGATGAGGGAACTGAGAAAGGTTAAATAACTAGTCTAATATCACTCACCTGCTCTCACACAGTCAGAGATCTAAACCCAAGTTTGCTACGTTCCAAGCCAACCAAAATAAGCAGGATACATCGAGCGTTCACTTCTCAGGAGTCGCCAATGCCCTGCTACAAGTGATATGGAAAATACGCTTGCTTAAAGACCTCCAAAACTGTCACCACAAGAAGGAACGTACCAGAGAAAAATCACTGAGGGGATTGTATTGAACTTATTATTGCCCTCAATACTAGGGAGAAACAAGTATTTTATCACTTTTATTATTTAAAAATGCAACATATGTGGTTGGAGAAAATTTTAAACATAAAGATGAGAAAAGGGAAGGGAAAGAAAAACCACAGAAGTAATTCCATACAGACAGATAAATCCTGACAGCACTATAACATTTATCTTCCTACTAATCAAACTAGAATTTTAATGTGGTCACCATCAATGTCAGTAGGATTGGAACAAATGTTATCTTGGTCAAAAAACACCAAGGCTCCATCTTTCCTAAAGATTTCTCCCTGGGCTCTTAACCCTTAGGTTAAGATGTAAAAGCTTTAGACATGAACATATTCACCATATTATTTTTCATAATAATGAAAATGTATCAGTGATATCCAGCATGAGAAGAATCACAAAGTACATTCATTTTTATCATTATGCAACTATTTAAAAGGACACATAAGGGATGTAAACAGCAATACAAAAACACACAATATTGAAAACAAAATGTATATATAAAAGTATAAAACCTACAATTGTACTGACAAAAAAACCTTGATTTTTTTTTTTTAACTAAGAAAATTACATTTTACAATACTTTTATATATGAATAATGGACATGAAATTTTCATCTTCTCTACCTTTCAAACTTTCTGGTATGACTATTAAAACAGTTAGCCAAGTTCTTTTGCCTACAGAGCCAGCCTTCTACTAGAGAAGTGGGGAATCATAATTCTTTTCTAGACTCTCCTGCAGCTCAGGAGTGAACACATGACTTAGGATCCACCAATCAGATGTACTTGCAGAGGACTCAGGTGCTAGACATAAGTAGTAGGCATTAGTGGGGGTGGTCGTGGTGGGAGAAGACTGGGTTCCTGGTGTACCAGGGGCAACAGGGTAGGCTTCAGAGGTTGTTGCTGCTAAGTCACTTCAATCGTGTCCAACTCTGTGCAACCCCATAGATGGCAGCCCACCAGGCTCCCCCGTCCCTGGGATTCTCCAGGCAAGAACACTGGAGCAGGTTGCCATTTCCTTCTCCAATGCATGAAAGTAAAAAATGAAAGTGAAGTCGCTCAGTCGTGTTCCACTCTTTGTGACCCCATGGACTGCAGCCTACCAGGCTCCTCCGTCCATGGGATTTTCCAGGCAAGAGTACTGGAGTGGGGTGCCATTGCCTTCTCCCTCAGTGGTTGTTAGGCAGACCAATTCCATGCTGTGGTTTGAAGTACTGCTTCAGCTTCATGGCTCCAAGTCTGGTTTTCTTATCTACCTAACAACTCTGCAGGACTCCCAATGTGCTGTCAACACATTTCTTTTAACATTAACCAATGTTGCTTAATGTCACTAGCTATTAAAAATTCTAATACAGAGCTACAGTTTGACTCCTTTTATAAATACATTTGTATAGATATGTTATAAATACATATAATGAATACAGAAATAGGTACATATATATACAGATATATTTATTTACATATATATAAACTAGGAACTTCTCATACAAACAAGAACTATATGGTATGACTCATTTTTATTATGCCTGGTGGTGATATACACTTCTTGTGTTCNGCTCCTCCGTCCATGGGATTTTCCAGGCAAGAGTACTGGAGTGGGGTGCCATTGCCTTCTCCCTCAGTGGTTGTTAGGCAGACCAATTCCATGCTGTGGTTTGAAGTACTGCTTCAGCTTCATGGCTCCAAGTCTGGTTTTCTTATCTACCTAACAACTCTGCAGGACTCCCAATGTGCTGTCAACACATTTCTTTTAACATTAACCAATGTTGCTTAATGTCACTAGCTATTAAAAATTCTAATACAGAGCTACATTTTGACTCCTTTTATAAATACATTTGTATAGATATGTTATAAATACATATAATGAATACAGAAATAGGTACATATATATACAGATATATTTATTTACATATATATAAACTAGGAACTTCTCATACAAACAAGAACTATATGGTATGACTCATTTTTATTATGCCTGGTGGTGATATACACTTCTTGTGTTCAAAGGAATACAAGCTGTGGTTTAGAAAAGAATTCTACAGCATGGAAAAATCACAATTGAAGGCATTCCTAAATAACTTCTTCCCGATGGAACCAAGTAAAATGAGCTGCTAACATTTCTCCCTGGGTTGCATACTGCAATTAAACGTAATCTGTGGAAGCACATAGGAAGTATCTCTATTCAACTTCATGGAGAGAAAAAAAAAAAAGATCAACTGACGATGTTCAGCAGCCATGTTTGTATCTATGTGTTGCACAGCATTTGACCCATGGAATACAAACATGATTTGGTATATAAGGAAAGACACTTATTTTACGATGTTTCTGTTCCATGAGAATCTGCTAAACTAGGCTTTATATCTCCTGTGCCTGGTACAACACAGTGCTCATAGCAGGTATCCAATGAAACTGCAAAAACTGAATGGATAATGAACTATCCTGAACTGTTCATAATTTTTACAGGTTAAGGCCTCTGTTGTTGTTCAGTTGCTTAGTCATGTCTAGCTCTTTGTGATGCCACAGACTGTGTAGCTCATCAGGCTCCTCTATTCATGGATTTGTCCAGGCAAGAATACTGGAGTGGGCCACCATTTCCTTCTCCAGGGGATCAGCCCAACCTAGAGATTGAAACTTTGTCTCCTTCTTGGCATGGAGATTCTTTACCACTGAGCTGCCAGGGATGCCTTAAGTCCCCTAGAGGAAGACAACCTTGGGGTTCCTCTTAAGTCTCTTATTGAAACAACCAGTCAACTATTACAGTCCACCCATGCAAAAACATCCAGCCTTTAGCAGTCACCCTTGCTCATTTATTTACTCATCAGACACTGCACAGAGATGGCAGTAACTCAATGCTCCCGTGGGGCCAGTAAGCATCACTACTGCCACCTCACAAGTGGACAAAGCACCCCTAAGTCAGAGGAATTGATCATTTCTACACAGACAACAAATACAGAAAAGAGTGTCAAGGTCATCTACTGGAGGGTATTCAGTGTGTGGCCCAGTTTACGTATCTTCTTCTGAAATGCAAAATCTTATTTTGAAAACAAAATGGTTCAATTCTGGTAGCAAGTATTGATGAGTATGGACTGTGTTTGGGTGAGTGTCCGTCTATCTGATAAAGGAGCAGGAGGGAGGGTAACCACAGTGGAAACAAATGGAGAAGGTCGTGATGACAATTTCTCCCCAAGAGTAAGTGTTTTGTTAACTCACATTTCAAAAGAAGGAAGAATTCTGTCGTTTAAAGTGCCCAAATCCATTGTGTCATAGTCAATAAAAAGTGCAATATCAAATCTATATTGCATTCATGAAAGCCGGTTACAGCCTTCTTGTCATCCTGGGTACAGAAAGGTTGAATAGGCAGCAGCACCAAGACAATGCAAGGGCCTGTATTTCATCACGCTATTTAGCACGTTTGTTAGGATGATATAAAATCACCGGCTTAGTTTACACACCAGTGACACTAGCGGAACTGCCGCCTCTACCCTCCTGTCCAATGAGCTGTGCTATTGTTTATATCCAAAAAGAGCTGGCTGCATTATCATAAACGAGATGCAGCTCATCACCACACCTGATGCTCAAGTACCTCAAGGGCTGAAAATTGAGTCACCTTCATGCAGACTCAACCATGTCACTGCTCCATTACCTCGGCTCTTTTCTTTGGAACCATAGAAAAACCTTACATTGCAAATGCAGGGCAAATTAGAGCTCCCGAAGAAGAATTTATCTCCTCAAGAAAAACAATGGCATAAAACATGAAAGCAACACACTTCTTATATTCGGACAGAAATGTCACTCAAACACCAATAACACTACTATATTGCTCATGAAACAATGATAAAACAAGCTCATTAAAAATCTTAAAACAATAAAGACAAACAATACACCATTAACATTTACTAAACACTTTATTTGCATGCATATGCATTATTTCATCTTATATCATATATCTCATATCTCCTTATTATTCCTTTATGGCATTATTAACTACAGTGATAAAGCAAACTCAGTTTTACCTCTCTAAAGATTCCCATCACATATTTTCCATTTTGCCAATGGGAAAACACATCTAGGACATGGGAGAGGCAGAATTCCATGCAATCTGATACCAGTGCTTTTCGCTCCCATATTCCTGAAACATCTCCTATACCAAGGCAGAGTTAGGAGTTATGACTTTTAGAAGGAAACTGAGTTTCTGAATTCCAACTCTAGTCAATGGAAAGGACCACTGTGTCTCAATCAATGGCAGTTCAACAACAGCACTCTATTAACCATTGACCCCCCAAAAAAAAAAAAAAATTAAGAAAGAAGCTCATAGAGATAAGGCTGCTACTTGAAGTGGTTAAGGAATAAGCTGTCTTCAGAGAAGAGGATCTGATCTGCCTCGTCATCCCTGAGCAGTTCATGGTCAGAAGCAAGTCTCAGGTCACAGAAGGGAGTGACTACAATCAATACGCTAACAGACCAATCACACTCATGACTTTGAATTCTCGGACCCAGTGTTCCAAACCAGACTTTGGTTGTCATCAGAAACTATGAGGGAATTAAAAAAAAAAAAAATAAAGATTGAAAGGGTACTTCCAAAGTCTAGGTCTAAATATAGCTATATTCATTTTTAAAAGCTCACCAAGTTATTTGAATGATTAGCTAGTTTGGAAATCACTACTGTCAACCACAAACTAGATCCACTTCCTAGGGAAAACTGTTCTTATGATACACATTGAATTTTCATCTCTATGGCTTCAAAATAATTGAAACTAAAACCCAGAAAATGTGGTCGACTTAAAAGGCAAATCAAATTTCTAAACTCTTTGAAGACTCAGAGATCATAACTTATAATCTCCACAAACAAAATTAGCAATGATGAAACTTCATAGAAAATACTGTTATTGCATTATTTTAATGATTCTGTACTTATGTAAAATGAAAAAGTAATTTTAAAATTCAAAAACAAATCCATTTAGATTGAGGTTTTTTTGTTTTGTTTTTTACATGAAAACATAAAGTACATATTAAAATGCTACAGACACAATTCCAGCTAAATATGATGAACTGCCAATAAACAACTACAAAGGCAAGATCTTTAAAGGCAAAGACTTGAATGTGTTGCCATTTTGGTGTTCCAGAGGTTATAAGTGTAACAAAGACTGCACAGTAATTAAAAGTAGTATTTTTGTTAGAAGATCAAACCAGTGTCTACTATATTAAAAAAAAAAGCCTCAGGCTGGTTTTCAAAGGGGTCTGTTTTATACCAGAATAACCTATGAGCTATCTGTTTCACCCTTCCTTTAGAGGAAAATATAAATCATCCTCACAAGCCCGTGGACAGCTAGATCACTCAAACACAAAAATCAAGAAGTAAAGATTGAGTCATGGATTAAACTGAAATTTCTTTCAGTAAATATTTATTGAGTCCATGGTATGACCCAGTACTGTTTTTATATGCTGAAGTCCCAACAATAAGCCAAGATCCATGTCCTCATGCAAAACTGAATTTTAAGAATAAACATATTAAGTAGGCAAAGATCATGAACTTATATAAATGGAAAGATGAGGATGCCAATAAAGAACCTATCACTGGAGAAACAGAAGAAAAAACAAGAAAAAGGAACAACCACCCAACATGAATGCACTTCTTCCTCACAGATATTATGACTCTGCTGTAGAAGGTTTCAATGTCACCAACGGCCACCTAGCCACTTTTCTTTTCACCAAGCATGGGCAACAAACTACCAGTCAAGGCCTTTCTCCACCGCCAACTGGACTGGGGACACACATCTCAATTTCTATCAATACAAATGGTTTCAAAGCAAACAGCATTCCCACCGCTTGCCCCTACCTTGGCAGACTGGGCCAGAGCTCCATTTCCTTCTACTAGGGTCTGCCTTGGTGGCTCCAACGGTCAAGAATCTGCCTGAAATGCAGGAGGACCCAGGTTCAATCCCTGGGTTGGGAATATTCCCCAGAGAAGGGAATGGCAACCCACTCCATTATTCTTGCCTGGAGATTTCTGTGGACAGAGGCTACAGTCCATGGGGTCACAAAGAGTCAGACACGACTGAGTGATTAACCCTTTCATACTTCATGTAGGCACATGTAGGCACAGAGGGGCCAACTCCAAATCAGTCATGCTTGCATTTCCAAGAGTGACTCACACTGTGATAAATAGCTAACTGCCTATAGCATATGAGTTCTTCTTTTTTTAATTTAATTTTTATTGGAATATAGTTGATTTATAATATTCCATTAGTTTCAGAAGGTATACAAAACAAAGTGAATCTGTTATACATACACACATATCTATTCTTTTTTAGATTCTTTTCCAATACAAGCCATTACAGAATACTGAGAAGAGTTCCTTGTGCTATACAGCAGGTCCTTGTTGGCTATCTATTTTACAGGCTAGAAAGCCATGCTCAAATTACACGATGTTTCAAAAACTCAAAGTGCCACTTTGAGCGGCTTTTCTGTAACTCTCCACATGAGATGGGTGGTGACAAGTAAATGCTTGTTTTCACAATTTAGTTATTCACCTCGTTACAACTTGTAAAGAAGTATGGAGCAACTCACACAACAGGACCAAGTGTCCTAACAACTACCTGATTAGACCATGAGCGACTGGCAGAAAAATAACTAAGTGATAGCTAACCTCCATGGGCTCATGCACTAGTCACTCAAAGTGCACTCTGACAAAGCCATTCATAAAGATATCTGAATCGTGCAGGTTGGGAGAAGGATGGAGGATGAACAAAAGAGTAGAGTCAATGGCATAATGGCTAAAAAATTGGGTTTGTAAAGAGGAAACTGTGCTCAAACCCATGAAATTAATCTCAACTTTGGCAAAATGGAACTTGTAAAAACTGTTATAAAAAAACATGACTTAAAAAAAGAGCCAGGATACTTGCATTATTAATAACACACTATTCATATGTAAAGAAAAATGCTGAAATTAAAGTTAAATATTACTGATTTTAATACAGAGGCAAAATCTTCCTGAAGATATAATGGATTTTTTAAAAATCACTTTGATTCTCACAGCAGCATTATTTACAACTGCCAAGATACGTAAGTAACTCAAGTGTCCATCAAAAGCTGAATCAATAAAGAGGGTATGGACACACACACACACACACACACACACACACACACACTCGGATAGTATTCAGCCATAAAAAAGAATGAAAGCTTGCAAACTGCAGCAACACAGATGGACTTGGAGGGTACTATGCTTAGTGAAATAAGGCGGACAGAAAAAGGCAATACTGTGTGACATCACTTACATGTGGAATTAAAAAAATACAACAAATTAGTGAATATAACAAAAAAGATGCAGACTCACAGAGATACTAGTAGTTACCAGTCAGAGGAGGGGAGGCAATAGCAGAGTAGAGGAGTGGGAGGTATAAGATATTGGGTGTAATATAGGCTCAAGCATGTATTGTACAACACGGGGGATGTAGCCAATACTTTGCAATAACTGCAAACAGAGTGTAAACTTTAAAAGTGTATTAAAAAGAACAACAAAAAAAGACTGATCACAAGTTTTTAAAAAAAAAATTACTTTGGTTCCTATTAGTGCTAATTTGGTTAAAGAGCTATTTCTTTTATCCCGCTGATCTAAGAATATAATGCTTGAAATTACAATCAAAACCCAAGTCATAAAGTTACACTGTAACAACTTCACCCAAAGATCTCAATGTACTTCACACATATCTCATCCCATCCTCACAAGTTTGTTTTTTTGTTTTTCCTTTTAATTGAGACAACTTTTCTGAAGAGATGTGCAAAATGGGACTTCTAGTGCCTAACATATTTTAAATCCACTTTCCTATGTAGGTATTACTTTCCCAGGCAAATTCTTCTAATTTAAATAGTAACAAATGCAGGACTCCCAGAAAGGACCATCTCTAAAGTAGACAGTGTATAATCACTTTTTACTCCGTCCATCTATCACATTTTTCCCTTAGGGAGCATTGCCCTTCATCCTTTATATGCCTTAATTAGGTTACTTTTGTTCTTAAAGTATCTAATCAAATATTTCCCAACTATTCAGAACATACCTTCCCATTATTATATTCACCTAAGCTGCTTCTTCCTTAATGAAGAAAGAGCTGGCCAAATGCTTCCATCCACCCTTTTTTATCCTCTTCTATCAGTTTTTTGTCAACTTTAGCCCCAAAACAAGGTCACTGGTTTACCAAGTGTCAGCCAGTGTCGCCTCAAGAGTCAACCAGGATAAGCACAGAGAACAAAGCTGTGGGAGGTGTTTGGATAAACAGCACAAGGAAGGATGAAAAGAAATTCAGATAAAGAAGGCACCACATGTATTATGCAAAACTAATTAAGGAGGAACTCTTGGGGAAAAAAAAAGAGAGAGAGAGAAAGAGGGTTTAGAAACCGGAGAAGATAGGGCAAGCAAGACAGGAAGCATCACATTTTTTACTTTTGTGGAGAAAGGCTATCATTAATGCAAAAAATAACACAGGTGCAACAGGGCTGGGCAAAGTGAGCCTTAACTGAGAGCAGAGGAAGGGGTCGCCCACTGACTGTGATCTGAAAGGTGGCAGAGAAAGCCCCCACCACTACTCGCCAGGATCTTCTCTGAAAATCCATCATTCCTCCCCTCCCCCCAAGCCAGCAAAAGTCAAGTCCTGTTAACACACAGACTTCCTGGAGGAAATTATGTTAAGTTACTCTCAACAAGCCTTTCTTGATTCATCAGATCTAAAAGCAGAAGTACAGAAAATCTCTGAAAACACGTGTCTGCTTTAAGGTCACAGCTAGACCCCAAAGAGGGACACCGCCCAGAGAAACCCAAGCCTAAATAAATCCAGTGGCCCTTAAAATCATTTCTGTTGGAAGTCANCCAAGCCAGCAAAAGTCAAGTCCTGTTAACACACAGACTTCCTGGAGGAAATTATGTTAAGTTACTCTCAACAAGCCTTTCTTGATTCATCAGATCTAAAAGCAGAAGTACAGAAAATCTCTGAAAACACGTGTCTGCTTTAAGGTCACAGCTAGACCCCAAAGAGGGACACCGCCCAGAGAAACCCAAGCCTAAATAAATCCAGTGGCCCTTAAAATCATTTCTGTTGGAAGTCACGTGCATTTTTACTTTCTTTTTGCCTGCAATTGGCTGATCCAGAAATCCAGGCCTCCTGAATTTACACAGTCAATTCTTCTCTTCAGGTGAACTTTCTCCAAGTGATTCCAAGAGAAACTCTGATGCTGTTCTGCCAAGGCAGCAGAGGTTGTAGAGGAGCTGGTGTTTGCCTGAAGAGCCTCGGTGCACACTCTCTCATAGGCTGGACTGACCCCCACCGCAGGCTGAGACTCTCTAAAGATCACCTGCCCGCGATGGCTCAGAAAGGAATCATAGGATCACATTCTCTCTTACAAACAGCAGACAACACTTTCTAAAACTTAAGTCTGCTGACGCTGGCCAACATCCTTCCACGGCTTCTCACTGCTCCTGGGAGAAAGACATAAATCCTAAAGATGGCCTGCAAGGCCCTACCTTTTAGCCTTGGACTGTATAATTCTCAGCCTCACTCTCTGCCCACAACCACCCAGATTTAGTTTCTTATTTCCTGGAACTGCCAAGCCCTCTGGAACCACAGAGCCATAAGCTCTGGGACTTCTGGCCATAAGCTTCCCTTTACTTCCTGAAATGTGTCCTCCCCACAAGACCTCACGGAGTTGACACCTACGCTTCCTTCAGCTCCAGGATCACTTTCAGGGAATTCTTCCCTGCACAAACTCTTCCCCGTTGTTTTGCTGTATATTCTCACAGAACCTTTTTCCTTTCCTTCACACTTGAGTTCTAAATTGTCCATTTGCTTTTTGGGAGTGGTGCTGGGAGAAATGTGTGACTCAGTCTATTTCCACAACTTTACAGTAAGTCTTCTCAAGTTGCTCCAGAGATTCACAATGGCTCCTGGCCAACCAAGTTACATGCTTACATGTTTTAATAGCAAAGGAGTGGGTGTCCTGGGAAAGGGGTCAACCAACCAGGAAGCAAAAAGCAAAGGGTCTGAACAAGGCAGCGAGAACAAGCACTATGTCTGGTTTTGATCAACACTGGATCCCTACTACACAGATGCTCAGTAACTATTTGTTCAGTCATTGAATGAATATATACTCATTTCCCTTTCTTCTCTGTTCATCCTACAAATTGACAGCTCCATCTTTCCTCCCCTACTCCTCTCAGTCTATTCTTTCAAAAGTCACAGTTGTCCTTCCAGTGGAACAATCCAATGGACATGTTTCAACCCATCACTTCATGGACACTGAAGACTTGCCCAAGTATCTACAACTGATCGGCTGTTCTTCCACCTCAAAACTGTTTTGTGACATTAGGTTCTCCAAGTTTTGTTCCAAGTTTTTGCATCTCTTCATAGGTTCTCCATACTTTGTCCTTCTCTAGTTGTGTGTTCCAGAGTTCTTTTCAAGGCGCACATCTCTTCTCACAAGACTCTCCCAGTGAGCTCATAACTCTCTCAGGATAAAAGTACTAGACTATAGATCACTACATATATGTATGTATATATACACACACTACTGAGTATCAAAAGTCTCAGGTTCAGACTTGGCTCTAGAAGTAGATGGATACCTGTATCCAGATCACGAGAACTTCACCCATCTCTTCTCTCTCACCTCCTGCACAGCTATCCTTTTCTATGTTCTTTGTTGGCTCTCTGCTGCCACAGGGCCTTTGCACAGGCAGTTCCTTCTGTCAAACTGAAATCTATTCACTCTTCAGACCACAGACCAGGTGAAGACAGGTAAGCCTTCTCTGACTCTTTACACCAAATCTTCCCAGTTCCCATAGCACCGTGACCTTCTCTTGTCTGGTACCTGGCCAACGCTGCATCATTTCTGTGATGTGATTTACCTTTGCTAGTTTTTTCATTCAGTTATTCACTCATTCAATAAGAGTTGTTTTATGAGGTTTTATTACATACTGAACATACTGTAAAACGCTCAGTTTAGTTCAGCTGCTGAGTCGTGTCCGACTCTTTGCGACCCCATGGACTGCAGCATGTCAGGCTTCCCTGTCCATCACCAGCTCCCAGAGCTTGTTCAAACTCATGTCTATCAGGTCTGTGATGCCATCCAACCATCTCATCCTCTGTCCTCCCCTTCTCCTCCTGGCTTCAATCTTTCCCAGCATCGGGGTCCTTTCCAATGCTCAGAGGTGAACAAAAGAGAGAAGATCCCAACTCTAGGTTATTTGAATCCTAGGTATACCACTACACCATGTACAGAGAATAGCAGTCAGCAGGCTTTTTCTCCCAAGACCCAGACAGTATGACCCAGCTTAGTGGGCCATGACTTCTCTGTTGCACTACTCAACCTTCCACTGTAGTGTGACATTCGAGTAAGACTTTACAGAGGAGGCGGTAGGCAGAACCTGTCCTATGGACTTCCTGTAAAGCAGTCCCCCAATTTAGACCAATTTCTTCATCTCTGCTCAGTTTCCTTATATGTAAATGGATATAGCACTATGTTTTCTTCCTTCTCCTTTTTATCTAATAAGTTTCCATTCCTCTTATCTTTAATTTTTTAAAAAACGAATGCTTTCTTCCTATGTCTCCTAAGACTTTTAGAGTCAATGCACTCATAATTCATTCCCCCAATTATTGTAATAGCCTCCCCCCTCCCCTAGAGCCTCATACTCCTCTAAAACGGATCAATCTCCCACCTCCACCAGTGCCCAGAGACATCCACCTGATACCCATCCCTCTCTTTCTCTAAAATGAAAATAAGTGAAGAAACACACGAAAACAAACACAAACGCAGGTCTTCAGTGCCTACCCAAGACCCGCTACGCTGGATCCAACCGCCTCAGGCCTTTTATCACGTGGCCCCTGCTCACCCAAAGCAGCTTTGCTTCCCAAAGCTCTCTCAAGTCTCATCTTTCGCTATCCTTCATGTCACTGCATCTTTCGCTATCCTTCATGTCACTGCATTGCCCAGAATCTAGAACATGAACTGTGAGTTCATTCCTCTCCCCATGCCCTTCTGGAATGACCCTATTTGTTCGCCAAGGTCGCCCTCCACACAAACCTCTCCAAGGATTCGTTCCTCACCTCCTGAGGCAGGAGTGCAGGCCCTCTGTGTGCCTGGAGCACCTGCCCACAGGGCAGCCTGATGGGCTTCATCGCTAGAAAAGGAAACACAGTGGCGTTTGAAGGCTTGGAGCGCACCAGCTCATATTTGTGCAGACTTCTTTCCTACTTGTCCTTCAAGACTCCGTGCAAAGGCAACCACCTCAGGAGCTGTGCTGTGTACCTCACATACATTAATTCATTACATGATCACAACTCTGAAGTTGATTCAGGTGTTCCTGTTCTAACTCCATCTATAGTCTTGGAAAAATGTCACGTACTGCAGAATCACGAGCTATGAATAACATGACATATAGGAGGAGAGAAGGTGAGGGGCAACTCCTTGAAACCTCTGGACCTTTGTAACCAGAGCATGCATAACGATAATCAGTTAACTGTAATTCCACACTAGCTGGTTAAACTTCTACTGGTGTTTGCAGCCAGCTTCACAGACAGTTTTCAACCTTGAGCCACCAGCTTCCCTCCTTTCAAAAAGGTAGATCTTAGATGGTAAGTATTTCTAATGTAGATCATTTCTTTAAAAATGAAAACCTGACCTGGCTACAACCTTGGTTGTGAGTGCGCTGTGATAATACAGAGAGAGATGTCTCTACAGCCTGCACTCAAATCTTCTTCAGAGAATGGAGAACCATGGAAAAGCAAGCAGTTTTTGAAGGCTAAATGTTACTATGGCACCCCACTCCAGTACTCTTGCCTGGAAAATCCCATGGACAGAGTAGCCTGGTGGGCTGCACTCCATGGGGTCGTGAAGAGTCAGACACGACTGAGCGACTTCACTTTCACTTTTCACTTTCATGCATTGGAGAAGGAAATGGCAACCCACTCCAGCATTCTTGCCTAGAGAATCCCAGGGACGGGGGAGGCTGGTGGGCTGCCGTCTATAGGGTCGCACAGAGTCGGACGCAACTGAAGTGACTTAGCAGCAAATGCTAGTAAAACTGCAGGAATGGCAGATGCTTTGTACTGAACAGATAACTGGCTTATTGTAAAGTCTTCATCGACAACTAAGGCTTTCTCTTTAAATAGTATAAAGCTTACCCTGCTGCTGGACTGCTTCAAACATTTACATGCTGTGGAAAAGGAACAAAAGGAATTTCGTGTTACAGCAGCATGAGTTCTTTATCTGCCAAAAAGATCGAAGCTATTCATATTTAAAAAACATACTACAACAAAATAGGATATACTGACACTGTACCCATATTTTAGATGAGGAAACTAAGGTTTAGAATACAGACTAAATAATCTGCCCCAAATTAACTAATGACAAAGCTGGGGATTCAAAGGCAAGCCAAATAATTCCAGATTTGTGCATTTAAGGAAAGAGAGAAGGAAGGGACAGCGGGAGGAAGGGAAGAAGACAACAAAGCAGAGAAGGAGACAGGGAGGGAGATTAACATCTACAAAGGTATCCTCCAAGGGCAGGAAAAGGAAAGATTGAAAAAAAGCAAAGCTACTGACAGAAAAATAGTCAATTCTCTCTTTCTCTCAAGAGAATTAAAATGAGTATTAGTATGTAAAATAAAAGAAAAAATAACCAAATATATATACAGAAGACTCTACACATAGACATCACCAGACGGTCAACACCGAAATCAGACTGATTATATTCTTTGCAGCCAAAGATGGAGAAGCTCTACACAGTCAGCAAAAATAAGACCAGGAGCTGACTGTGGCTCAGATCATGAACTCCTTATTGCCAAATTCAGACTCAAATTGAAGAAAGTGAGGAAAACCNTAGAAAAGGCAGAGGATCCAGAGATCAAATTGCCAACATCCACTGGATCATGGAAAAAAGCAAGAGAGTTCCAGAAACACATCTATTTCTGCTTTATTGACTATGCCAAAGCCTTTGACTGTGTGGATCACAATAAACTGTGGAAAATTCTGAAAGAGATGGGAATACCAGACTACCTGACCTGCCTCTTGAGAAACCTATATGCAGGTCAGGAAGCAACAGTTAGAACTGGGCATGGAACAACAGACTGGTTCCAAATAGGAAAAGGAGTACCTCAAGGCTGTATATTGTCACCCTGCTTATTTAACTCATATGCAGAGTACATCATGAAAAATGCTGGACTAGAGGAAGCAGAAGCCAGAATCAAGATTGCCGAGAGAAATATTAATAACCTCAGATATGCAGATGATACCACTGGTATGGCAGAAAGTGAAGAAGAACTAAAGAGCCTCTTTTCTTTAATATAAATTTATTTATTTAATTGGAGGCTCATTACTTTACATTATTATATTGGTTTTGCCATACATCAACATGAATCCATAAAGAATCTCTTGATGAAAGTGAAAGAGGAGAGTGAAAAAGTTGGCTTAAAGGTCAACATTCAGAAAACTAAGATAACGGCATCCCATCACTTCATGGCAAATAGATGGGGAAATAGTGGAAACAGTGGCTGACTTTATTTTGGGGGGCTCCAAATTACTGCAGATGGTGATTGCAGCCATGAAATTAAAAGATGCTTGCTCCTTGGAAGAAAAGTTATGATCAACCTAGACAGCATATTAAAAAGTAGAGACATTACTTTGTCCACAAAGGTCCATCTAGTCACGGCTATGGTTTTTCTAGTAGTCATGTATGGATATAAGAGTTGAACTGTAAAGAAAGCTGAGCGCCAAAGAATTGATGCTTTTGAACTGTGGTGTTGGAGAAGACTCTTGAGAGTCCCTTGGACTGCAAGGAAATCCAATCAATCCATCCTAAAGGAGATCAGTCCTGGGTGTTCATTGGAAGGACTGATGTTGAAGCTGAGACTCCAATATTTTGGCCACCTGATGCGAAGAGCTGACTCATTTGAAAAGACTCTGATCCTGGGAAAGATTGAGGGCAGGAAGAGAAGGGGATGACAGAGGATGAGATGGTTTGATGGCATCACCGACTCAAGGATATGGGTTTGGGTAAACTCCGGGAGTTGGTGATGGACAAGGAGGCCTGGTGTGCTGCGGTTCATAGGGTCACAAAGAGTCGGACACGACTGAGTGACTGAATTGAAGTGAACTGAACTGAAGTGAATCACGTAATCCTGCCCTGGTACTCACTCATCAATATGGACACCTTCAGCCTCAATTCATTTCTGCTTAAAATAGAACTAAAAGCTATAGGACATTCTGCAACCACAAATTATGTCAGAAATGGCTTTTTGTGTTACAGATTTTGTTAACCTGAAAATTAAATATTTAACACGGATTTTAAGATGTCTGTATAAAAAATTAGTGGCAGTTTGTTCAACTTCCTCATCATCTATTTCTAATAAGTCTATGCTGAGAGTCTCTACTTAAAAGGCCTTCAGGAAAGTCTCAAAAATGCAAGAAGTGATATCCAGTATTATCCTCACCATCATATTCAAAACACACAAAGACAAAAATAATAAAACAACTAAATAACAACAAAAGAGGTTTGTCAAGTGACTTTTTGCCTCCCTTAGGTAGAAAAACTACTGTGAAACTCTAAGCAATATATACACTGGAGAGTCTTTATTATGACCACTGTTTTGTGTATCTGTTATTTAAAACAATCCTAATGTTTCTTCCTTTTTAAGGACTTTTTAAAGTCATCGTTCGTGATCTTCATCTTAATGTGAATGAAATTTCGGTCATCTATAGGTGGTCATCTCTCAAGGAAAAAGTAAAGACAGCCTACTGGATGTCAGTTAGGCTCTGAGACCAGCTAATCCGATTGGGAGACTGGGGCCCAGAAAGGCAACTTCTCCAAGATCATACTTGGGCATGGATACTATTCATGGATGTTTGATTTCAGGCCTGTAGTGTCGACTGTTAAGTAGTTGATGTTGTAAGATAGGTTGAAGGGAATGGCCTTTCTTCTTATGTCAAGATAGTATGCATCACAGAAATAAGATAAATGGTTTAATAACAAAAATAAAGGTCACCAAGTAGTTAGTAGTCAGCACAGAATACTCAAGGTGACATGCTTCTGAAAGGTAAGAAACAAAAAAGATTAAAATTATATATGTTATAAGCAATAGGTATTGGGAGAGCAAGATCTTAGACTAGGGGGGGAAAAAAAGGCAGATCATGTAAAGAAGCAGCCAGATAATCCCAGAGCATATGAATCAAAGCACTTACAGACTATATAAAAATATTTATGCAATCTGCTTAGTGATGAAAACTTTCTGAACACATAATGATTCGCATCAGTTGACTGGCTCTACAAAGTGGGCCCTGGGGCTCGGAGATGAGAGGCTGTGATTAAATGTATTTTGAATCTCTAATTGCCTAAAAATAATAATGCTTACAAAAGTGAACAGCTAATAAAATTGTATATGATCACTTATTTTTAACCAGAGTTCCAGATCCAAAACTGATGATTTCTCAACCTATAAGGTAAAGTTTAATTTCAGAATCAGAACATTCTCACAGCCTTTGACATCTATTAATATTTCTTCAAAATTTAGCCCCCCTTTTAACCACTTTTCCCAGATTTTTCTATAGGTAGGGATTTAACTGTTGCTTAACTTGGCTGTCAATCATCAAATCAAATTCTAAGAATTTTACGTAATGGGTAAAATCTGGGGAGAAGTTAAAAAGTGTGGTGAAGAATCACACTGCCTTCCTTTAAAAAAAAAAAAAATCACTGTTAAGGGAACCTGCATAATCAGGTGATTTTTAAGAACAAAAAGTCCTTGCCGCTAAAATGTAACTCAATAATCATTGGTCAAAAGAAACTTCATATACTCCATCTACATCTAAAGAAATTAATTCCAGATCAACTTCCCTCATTTTTTTTGCTAAAACATTAAAGTTTTGAGCATTTCTCAAGAACCCATTGGTGGTTCAATCACCAGGGACTTACTGTGTGACTCTGGTGGGAATGCTGATGGCAGTGATCAAAATTAGTAAGTACTGTGCTAGACACAGTGCTAAGTGCTTTGCAAGCATCATGTCACTTACGTCTCACAGTAACCCTATGAGGTAGGGACTTTTACTATCCTTTTCCACTGTGGTTCAGAAAGGATTTGGGAGCTGCCCATCTTACTCCAGGGCTGAAGCCTTTAAACATGTACACAGCAACCAGAGGTGTGGCATACAAATAACACCTTGAGGCAAGAGTTCTTTGAATGAATTTTAACTGAAAAATGGAAACCCTAACAGAAAAGTAAAGCAGGTGTGGGAAAGAAGGTTCATGATCAGTACAGAAGTTTGCATGAGGTATCTCTAGGTTATTTCTGATCTCCTCCTCTGACGAGAAGGGAGGTAGGAAGATAATCCACGTCTTTTGGTGGAAGGCAAGGGCTCTGCACGGCTTTTATGTGAGCCACACTTCTTCTAAGGCTGGACTTAAGTCCATATGCTGGGTGTGCAAATTAAGGACTCCAGTATTAGAAAGAGTTGGTCTTTCCAGTGGAGCTTCCAAAAATGAAGGTTTGTCTTATTCAAACCCAGGGGGCAAGTTGGCTTCACGTACTGTATATACTGCCTTCCAGTGGAAAACTAAGACTGAAAAAAGAAAAAGAAGAGAAAACACTTTCTGTTGATGTCAATGGCCCAGTGTAAAAGACCAAGAGAAGACTATGGCCACGTCAGTAAAGACCTTTGATGTCAGAGACTGACCATCAAGGGCCTGCTGCTGGTGAAATGATAGATGTTAGGGTCTCTGGGACTCTGAAAAGGGCAGTCTGTGTTGCCATTAACTACATTCAATTTGAAAAAGAGGAAAGTAGATTCCAAAGTAGAGCTGAAGTGACACTTGATAGTTTGAGAAAGTTTCCTAAAAAGAAGTAGCTCTTAACATTTTTTTTAAGTCAAATATTTCCAGGCCCTGTTTGATTAGAGTTGTGCTTTCAGTTTTTGCTGATCAAGAAAATGTGTAAAAATAAAGCATAAAATGAAATATATAGCCTTGGTATCAATTTGTACTTTGTTCACTGCAGTGGCATCAATGTTTATTTGAAAAAGAGATGTCTAGGTGAGTAAGGTGGATACTTTATTTATAAATGTTGGTGGACAAATGGATTCATTCATGCCTCAGAGTTCCTACAAAGTCACAATGGCTTCTATAGCTTAAAATGGGAACCACTGTAAAATTTTAGTTTCTTCTTATTGTTTTATCCCCAACTCAGAGAAGGCAATGGCACCCCACTCCAGTACTTTTGCCTGGAAAATCCCATGGATGGAGGAGCCTGGTAGGCTGCAGTCCATGGGATCACGAAGAGTCGGACAGGACTGAGCGACTTCACTTTCACTTTTCACTTTCATGCATTGGAGGAGGAAATGGCACCCCACTCCAGTGTTCTTGCCTGGAGAATCCCAGGGACGGGGGAGCCTGGTGGGCTGCCGTCTATGGGGTCGCACAGAATCGGACACGACTGAAGTGACTTAGCAGCAGCATCTCCCTAAGATTTTGCATGATTAATCTAGTTTTATCAACTTTGTGAAAATATCTGCAAATAATGGGATGCACCCCATTAACAAAAGACTCTACAGAGAGCTACTGAATGTTTTGCAACTTCCGCTGATCAACTTTACCGGAGAGAAACATTTCCTTTGCTTGTCTTCCTCTTCCCCTCTCTCCTCAAATAAAGTGCCTACCAATTTTACCACTGTTGGAGATTTTCCATAACTCTTTATATGTTTACTTTAGGTCTAAGAGGCTGACTTTATTTGCATTAGCACTTCTCAATTTTTCTTATGTTTCTTACATATTAACTTCCAGGTTTCTATAGCAGTGATTCTCAAACATGAGTCTGCATTAGAATTTTTCCAGAGGGCTGGCTACAACAAGTTAATGGGCTCTATCCTCAGGGTTTCTGGCTCAATGGGTGTGGAGTGAACTCAGGGAATCTGTGTTTCTAAAGAACTCCCACATAATGCAGGGGATCCAGAACCCAGACTACATTTTGAGATCCACTGAGCTATAGAAAACTTTCCCAAAACACCTTTTAGAGTAAAGTTCTATATACCTTAGTTTCATGTCAAGCTGAATGAAAATTTTACATCAAAATGAAATATCCTCCCAGAATGTCCTAACTCCCCTGTCTATGAGACATTAGGGGTCCCAAGTGTCAGTAAAAATCAGCACGGCATCTCATACTCTTAACACTGTATTATGAATTCCATCAGTGTTTTGTAATTAGTGAGCTGGAAAAATTCTTTGGGTATATGATATTAATATAAATTTGGAAAGCTACTGAGAAAATTGAAATCAACATTACAGTGTCATGCATGTTTGTTAACTTAAATTATTTTAAAATTAAGATAATAAGTAATAAATAAATAATAAACATTGAGATAATATGTAACTCCAAACTCAGGAAATCATAACTTTTGACACAGAAAGATTTTTCTTTCTGGAACTCATTGCATGGTTAACATTTTTACTCCTTTGATTTTTCTCACTTATGCAACTGAACAAAAATGCAACTTTACAGGCTCTTAGTTTTTATATGAAGAACACATTAAATCTTTCCAACAGAGGTTATTAATTCCAGTATAATCAACTCATTATTTGCATGAAGAATAACAAAGTATCTAAAAATACATAAATTATCATTTCAGACGTGTTTTTTGTTTTCTGGTTTAATAAATGGTCAGAAACTAGTACCAAAACAGAAATCCTGAGTGCCTAGTAAATAAGGAGAAAAAACCGTTTCATGGAATTAGCAGTTACGCAGAAAATTCCTAAAAATATACTGCAAGTTAACTGAGAAAAGAAACATCCTTAGCAACATTAACAAAAGTAAAAATCATGTATAAAACTCCTTAAAAAAAAAAGTAGGTTTCAATATCTTACTTGTTCATTCAACTACTATGTAATATATATTTAAAGGAGAACTAGGATTAATTGATATCCTTTTCCTTCAATGTCTGTTTCTGTACCACTAACATTGATGAGATGCTTATATGTTCCTGAGGCTTTAGTCAGCTTTCACACACCACACAGGTGCTATCTAAGTGTGATGTGTGTAGGTTTGAGAAGAAACTGGATTCAGAGTCTGAGTAAGATGTGTGACTACCAAGTTAAGAGCTGTCACGGCTCAGGCCTGAATGGAAGGTGGTCGGCAGAGATGAATCCAAATGCAGTATCTCCAAGGGTGACTCTGCTGTGCCCTCCTGGGAAAGGGTGTTTTGACAGGAAATATCAACCACATCTGAGATACACCAGCTAACCTGGGCTCCAAAGGGTTGTGAGAATGAAAAGAATGACTAAAAATGGTTTGCTCTTCTTTGNCTCCCTAAGATTTTGCATGATTAATCTAGTTTTATCAACTTTGTGAAAATATCTGCAAATAATGGGATGCACCCCATTAACAAAAGACTCTACAGAGAGCTACTGAATGTTTTGCAACTTCCGCTGATCAACTTTACCGGAGAGAAACATTTCCTTTGCTTGTCTTCCTCTTCCCCTCTCTCCTCAAATAAAGTGCCTACCAATTTTACCACTGTTGGAGATTTTCCATAACTCTTTATATGTTTACTTTAGGTCTAAGAGGCTGACTTTATTTGCATTAGCACTTCTCAATTTTTCTTATGTTTCTTACATATTAACTTCCAGGTTTCTATAGCAGTGATTCTCAAACATGAGTCTGCATTAGAATTTTTCCAGAGGGCTGGCTACAACAAGTTAATGGGCTCTATCCTCAGGGTTTCTGGCTCAATGGGTGTGGAGTGAACTCAGGGAATCTGTGTTTCTAAAGAACTCCCACATAATGCAGGGGATCCAGAACCCAGACTACATTTTGAGATCCACTGAGCTATAGAAAACTTTCCCAAAACACCTTTTAGAGTAAAGTTCTATATACCTTAGTTTCATGTCAAGCTGAATGAAAATTTTACATCAAAATGAAATATCCTCCCAGAATGTCCTAACTCCCCTGTCTATGAGACATTAGGGGTCCCAAGTGTCAGTAAAAATCAGCACGGCATCTCATACTCTTAACACTGTATTATGAATTCCATCAGTGTTTTGTAATTAGTGAGCTGGAAAAATTCTTTGGGTATATGATATTAATATAAATTTGGAAAGCTACTGAGAAAATTGAAATCAACATTACAGTGTCATGCATGTTTGTTAACTTAAATTATTTTAAAATTAAGATAATAAGTAATAAATAAATAATAAACATTGAGATAATATGTAACTCCAAACTCAGGAAATCATAACTTTTGACACAGAAAGATTTTTCTTTCTGGAACTCATTGCATGGTTAACATTTTTACTCCTTTGATTTTTCTCACTTATGCAACTGAACAAAAATGCAACTTTACAGGCTCTTAGTTTTTATATGAAGAACACATTAAATCTTTCCAACAGAGGTTATTAATTCCAGTATAATCAACTCATTATTTGCATGAAGAATAACAAAGTATCTAAAAATACATAAATTATCATTTCAGACGTGTTTTTTGTTTTCTGGTTTAATAAATGGTCAGAAACTAGTACCAAAACAGAAATCCTGAGTGCCTAGTAAATAAGGAGAAAAAACCGTTTCATGGAATTAGCAGTTACGCAGAAAATTCCTAAAAATATACTGCAAGTTAACTGAGAAAAGAAACATCCTTAGCAACATTAACAAAAGTAAAAATCATGTATAAAACTCCTTAAAAAAAAAAGTAGGTTTCAATATCTTACTTGTTCATTCAACTACTATGTAATATATATTTAAAGGAGAACTAGGATTAATTGATATCCTTTTCCTTCAATGTCTGTTTCTGTACCACTAACATTGATGAGATGCTTATATGTTCCTGAGGCTTTAGTCAGCTTTCACACACCACACAGGTGCTATCTAAGTGTGATGTGTGTAGGTTTGAGAAGAAACTGGATTCAGAGTCTGAGTAAGATGTGTGACTACCAAGTTAAGAGCTGTCACAGCTCAGGCCTGAATGGAAGGTGGTCGGCAGAGATGAATCCAAATGCAGTATCTCCAAGGGTGACTCTGCTGTGCCCTCCTGGGAAAGGGTGTTTTGACAGGAAATATCAACCACATCTGAGATACACCAGCTAACCTGGGCTCCAAAGGGTTGTGAGAATGAAAAGAATGACTAAAAATGGTTTGCTCTTCTTTGGTGGGGAGGAAGGCAGTAGGAAAGCAATCGTGTCGCATAGGTATAATGGCAGCAAATAAAGATGGCAACTTGGAGTTGGTAGTAATAATTACTGTATCAATATTATTCATTATTACACAATGACACAGCAGAATCCTTGACTGAACATTTTCCATCTACCTAGCATGGCACTAAATGCTTTAGATCTGTACTAATACAGAGGCCACAGCCACATGGGCTACTGAGCACTGGAAATGTGGCCAGTGTGATGAGGATTTAAAAAATTCTTTAAAATTTAAAGAATTTCAAAATTTTTAAAATTCTTTAAGAATTTCATTTTAATTTAAAGATTTATATTCAACTTAGTTATTGGAAGTCACTGAGTGGATAGGAATCTAGCTTTTCACTTGTAAATCTCATTAAAATCAAAACAGACGGAGTAATTCAATGAAAATTTAGCATCTGAATGGCACTGTTTCTATAGGTGTAAAATACACACTTGATTTTGAAGACTTAGTATGAAGACTTAATATAGAAAACAAAAGTGTGAATGCAAAAATCTTGTTAATTCTTATATGGATTGTATGTTGAAATGGTAACATTTTGGATATACTGAACTAAATAATACACAGGATTAAAAGTGATGTCATCACTTTCTTTTTACTGTGGGCTACAGCTCACTGGATTGCAAAGAGTCAGACACAACTTAGCAACTAAACAACAACTAGAAAATTTAAATTTCTACATGCAGCTCACATTCTATTGGATAGTGCTGCTTTAGGTGAATTATCTCATTTAACCCTCACAAAAATTCTCCAGGTCAGACACTATTACTTCCATTTCACAGATAAGGACACTGAGACCCAGAATGAACAGGAAATATGTCTAAGGTCACCCAGTTAAGTATTCGAGACTATTTTATCTGCTTCATATGCTCCAATTTTGAGTCATTTAATCTAATCCCAGACTTTTCAACAAGGATGCTGATTACAGTCACATCTCAAAGCATAATGAAGTACATCAGCTGGCCTTAAGGGGAATCTGGCATCCAGAGAATAATTTAGTGCAGTGTTTGGATACCAAGGTTACAAGGCTGAAGTCGTAAGGTTCTGTACTTCTCATAAATTCAATCTTTTAAGATTAACCTGGCTGTCATAAATATCACCAAACACTTAACAATGCAAGAGGGCCAAAGGCCATCACGACAGCCTGTCTTACCAGACGAAGGATTCAAATTAAATTCCATCAAATCACACTGAGTCAATATACTCTGACAAGCACCTCACATCCAAAACCTCTAAGAGCCTGGAATTTTTTTTTCTAATTTGCTCCCCCCTTTTCTTCACCAAGAGACAAAAGAAAGCCCAAGAAAATGTTGAATGGGGTAAAAGAAATGCAACAAAGTTAATAGGGGACTTCAGAATTTGTAAAAACACAAAAACAAGAGGGCGCGTTTCCATCGCTGCACAATATTGCTTTTGTTAAGAGCCAAGTCTCAGTCTTGAAATGTGTTGGTAATAAATCAGCAGGCATTATTTTAAATCAACTGGTTTTATGAAATAAGCCAAGAGTTGAAAGAGACAGGACTAATTACCAACATTCCTTGATGAATTACTTAGCGGCGTGTGCTAAGTCAATGTGCGTCTATGTCTTGATCCCCAACTTTATCCCGTACTTATTTCCCAGGAGGTAAAAAGAACATGTGGCTAATTAAAGCACCGATCTCCACAGCCAGAAGTAAGTACTCAAGGTAGGATTCCTTTCGGGGAAAAAAAAAAGAAAAGGTTCTTTGCCTGGTACTTATTAATCTAATTTTTACTACTTCACTAGAAAAACAGACCTAATCTTGTCACCTTTAGGCAGTCTGAACTACCATGCAGTGTTCTGAAAAAAATGTTACATATTTGTAATTTAGCCAATAAGAATTTCTTAAGCCTTTCCTAACCAGCAGGAATGTCTCTGGTTTGTCGCTTCTAATTAAGTCTCAACAAAATTTCTAGCTCCTAAATTTTAATTATACAAAACGCCGGGCCAACAGGGGAGATTATGACAAAGTTATGCCTGGTGGTAAGGTAGTAGAAATCTGAAGTTTGCTTTTCATGTTGGGCCTCTTAACTTTTATTTTATTTTATTATTTTTTTATTTTACTTAACAATACTGTATTAGTTGTGCCATACATTAACATGAATCTGCCATGGGTGTACATGGGTTCCCAATCCTGAACCCCTTATTCACAAACTGGTGATTCAAATCTTTTTATTAACTTTTAATTTTCAGGATCCTCACACCTTGCTATTTTTCCTTTAGGGAATACCATGTAACAGGGAGTTATGCAATCTGCACATGTCTAGTAAACTCACCTAACAGAAGAATTGGGTTGCTTGAAAAACTTATAGGTGAAAAAATCTTCCCTAAGACGCCTAATAAAACGCATTAAGAGAAGCCCACTTAATTATATTAAGAATGTATATGCATACATACACATTGTTAACCCTCTTGGTTAAAAAATAAGTAAATAAAGCCTTTGACCACCAATATCTCCAATCCAAAAACTCATTCCAGATGTAACAGGTAAGAACAATTTGGTATAAAACAATCTAGGTCCTTTTCTAGAATATTCTCTAGTTTTTAAAACAGTGACTACAACTATTCTCTACTTTAATAACTTCCTATTTGATCTGCTTCATATGCTCCCATTTTAATTCATCTCGTTTTTGCAAAACTATAAATTAATAGGAAAAAACATCTAACTTTATAAACAAGGTCTGAAAGACTAGTGTATTGTTGGGAGTTAAATTTTCCTTAAAGTTGAGGCTGATGCTCAAAGAACTCAATAACAAGAGACATATTCAGGGCAAGAGCCAAGATACTAGTACTGATTGCAGCTCTAACCTTGTGCAAAACCACTTACTAATTTACATATTTTTAAACACAGATCCCACCCCCTTATTTTAGTAGGACAATGTTAAAATTAGATTTTGCTTACACGTGTTCACCATCTCTATTATTCAAAAGCATACCTACAGAAGATGGTCTTTCAAGTCTAAGTCCTTTTTTTAATTGTTGGGATTACGTGGGTAACATTTGTGAAGAAGATTCATGACCTTAACATACAGTGATATAAAATTTATGACAGCTAACATTATTCACTTAAAAGCAAAGAGAAAAACAACCAGAACTGAAGTTCCAGTTTTAAGTGCTAAAATACAACAGAAGTAATAATACTGTAATGAGGTCGGGGAAGAAAAATTCTAAATGCAACCATAAGCCCAGCAGAAAATTAATATTAAAACACACGCATTGACTCTACCAAATTGGGTATTTCAAAAATCCTTTACAACAATATAAATGTATTATCAATACAGAACTATGAAAGATATGAATTAGGCCAATAAGATTAGCCTGGCTGACAGGATTTTTTAGAATGCAAATCATCTTGAGTTATGATTTCTGGATGTTGTTATAGACTATCTCAATATTCTGACCAATAATGATGACTATAATGAAACCATAAATTACCACAGTGGTCAATGTGGCTAGGAGGTATTTTTCTATAGTCCAGTTCTTCCATCTGGCATATAATGGCAATTCAGGGATACACTTTAATTATTCCATATGGATGTCCCCTTACTAATTTCAAATGCTTAAGATCATGTGTCCTTCCATTAAACCTGTGAGACCCCTCTGTAGTTTCTCTTCGACCTCCCACTTGGCTCTAACGTAGTCTGTTACTGGTGATTTTTTGAAATGTTTAGAGGCTGCTCTTGAACTCTGCAGGAAACAGAGAGGAAGCAAGGTATGCGGTTATAAGCAGATAAGGTAGGCTGATAAGTAGATAAGGTGGGCTTTCCCTGGTGGCACAGTGGTAAAGAATATGCCTGCCAATGCAGGAGATGCAAGAGACACAGGTTTGATCCCTGGATTAGGAAGATCCCCTGGAGGAGGGCATGGCAACCCGTTCCAGTATTCTCGCTTGAAGAATCCCATGAACAGAGGAGCCTGGTGGGCTACAGTTCATGCGGTAGCAAAGAGCAGGCACAACTGGGCACACACGCATGCAAGGTAGGCTGAGGAGTCTAACTGTGTGACTTCAGTGACAATCTCTTTTTGCATCAGTTTCCCCATGGAGAAGAATGGGCTTATCCTACTTATCCCACAGGGCTGCTAGAGAGATATGTGATATAATTGACATAAAGGATTCAGCTTACCATCTAATACAGCCAATAATTAATGTCTGTGCAGTCACTGCTTGTCCCCCTCGAAGTTGCTTTAGGTAGTACCACAGCTACACCAGTAGTTCCTGTATTTGCTGCAGGTACCAGGTTACCATGCCACTTGAGAAACTAAACATTGCCACTTCTGCCTCCTAAACTTTTTCAGGTCATTCACTCTAGGAGAGGAACAACCACCAATGATTAAACAATTAGTGCCATGAAATCCAACTGAGTTCAAAACCTGACTGTACCACTTGTTTCACCCAATTCCCATGAGCTATTTGACCCCTTCGCCTCAGTTTTCACGTCCGTGAAATGGGGACACTAATAACGACTGCCTGATGCTGGACATGCCAACCATGACTGTGAGTCTCACAGTTCTCTGGGAGACACAGACTAGCTGGAAGGCAGGCAGTACATCCGTAAGAGCCTAAGTGTTTTCTAAACAGAACACAGAGAGAGGAGTTAAGAAAGATGCAAACAGGAATTCAGCACAGAACCAGGAATGTTTCTCAAATCCTTCTTGTTTTTTCATCACCACCCCCTTAAGCAGCCGTTTTAGACCTTCTTGTTCCCCCTAATTACCTCTCCCCTAATCCCCAGCCAAGAAAATTGTAACAGGTACATATACTGGATATCTGCTTATGTACTATGCCCTTTTAGAGCAGCGGTCCCCCACCTTTTTGGCACCAGGGTCCAGTTTTGTGAAAGGTAATTTTGCCATGAGTGGGAAGGTGAAGGGGAAGGTTTCAGGATGATTCATGCACATTACATTTATTGTGCACTTTATTTCCATTATTATTATGCCAATTCCACCTCAGATCATCAGTCATGATCCCAGAAGTTAGGGACTCCTGCTTTAGAGGGTCACAAACTATTATAACATCTTATATTTTTTGCCTTCCAAAAGTCAATTTTTGCTCCCCTGGGAGACAGTATCAGTCCAGTTAAGAATGCATGTGCTACATGTCATATCATATTGAAAAGAAATTCCCATTCAAAGGTAGATTTTTTTTTAAAAGGCCCACTCCAATTTTCAGTTCTCACTCCAAGGCCCTAGACCTTAGAACTGTCCTTAAGTGCTACCTGGACCTCCAATTTTAGGATTATGAGACCTGTGTAAATTAGAAGAGATTGCAACTATCAGAATGGTTTCTTTTATCAGCAGAAAAAAGAGGGGCTGAGCAGCTACCCTTCGTGTAAACCCACAAGGTGACTTCAGTGATGGCAAAGTAGCCCAATGAGAAGAAAAATCCCTGACCCTAGAAAGAAGGTGACCTTCCTCCCAAACCTGCATGGCTCAGATGTCCACTGAACACGGCTGACCCGACCCACACCCTGAGGAGATCGCACCACCCAGATTCTATGATATGCCTCAGCTACATAAAAATGGCTGTGCACTCAAAGTGGAAGAAATCACTTCCATCTTGTGTGCCAAAATTACCAAGTGAGGGGCTTTTCAGGTGATGCTAGTGGTGAAGAATCTACCTGCCAATGCAGAAGACATAAGAGACACGGGTTCAATCCCTAGGTTGGGAAGATTCCCTGGAGGAGGGCATGGCAACCCACTCCAGTACTCTTCCCTGGAGAATCCCATTGACAGAGCAGCTTGGTGGGCTACAGTCCATAGGGTCACAAAGAGTTGGACACAACCAAAGCAACTTAGCAGGTACACATGCATGCACATTACCAAATGAATATGGAATTGCAGCTGATATTTCAGTGTTTCCAGAAAAGTGGAATTAATTCATAGGCTTAGCTATATCAAGGCTGAATGTTTTGTTTTACATAGTTGCTCCCCATGGG
Organism: Neotragus pygmaeus; assembly: GCA_006410875.1. NCBI lineage: Eukaryota > Metazoa > Chordata > Mammalia > Artiodactyla > Bovidae > Neotragus > Neotragus pygmaeus. Next base: position 2,032,887 of record SJYV01003135.1, read on the forward strand.
GCTGCTCTTTCAAGTGGGCCAGGCCTAAAAATCTAAGCAAAGATGATTTTCTTTCAGCCAGGATTCACTGCTCACTCCTAGTTACTAAAAGCAGCGGAGGCAGAAAAGATATCCGAGGTTACTCAGTGCACATTTACTGAGATGGGTGCCCTACTTAGCCTGGGTTAAGTTAGATTTAGATTTCCCCGATGTGAGGCAACTTTATGGAGAACTTTCTTGTGCCAGCCCGTAGATTACTAACTCCTTAACTACGGTGGTATGGTATGCATCGCATTTGCATGGGAAGCAAATGGGACGCCAGTCACTGCCAAGGCAAACTGGAGCACACGTATCACCAGAATGATCTAAGTGTTTCCAGCACACAGGGTAAGAAGTCCCTATTCTGCCTAAGGAACAGGAAGTTTAAAGCAATATTCTCAAAAGTCCAGACAAGATATTTCTCTTTCAGAAAGAAAAGAAACTATGTGTCTCACTTCACCTGAAAAGGTGAACAAATAAAGATAGGGTTTACATCTGCCTGATCAAAAGCGCCTAATACATTTCTTCAGACCTCGCTCCCACAAAAGGGAAGGCAGAAGTCAGGAAAGCTGCGTTCTAGTGTCCTGCTGGATCTCCCTCTACACTGTTTAGATCAGTTCTCAGTTAACAAGGACTGTCTATTATTTTAGTTTTATTTTATTGGAGTACAGATGATTTACAATGTCGTATTAGTCTCCGGTGTACAGCAAAGTGAGTCACTTATACATATACATATATCCCACTCGAGTGTTGTTGCCTGAAAAATTCCATGGACGAAGCAGCTTGGTGGGCTACAGTCCATAGGGCTGCAAAGAGTCGGATATAACTGAGCACAGACACACATACATATATCCACTGTTTTTTAGATTCTTTTTCCATATAGGTCATTACAGAATACTGAGTAGAGTTCCAACAAAAACGAGTTTTACAGGGAAAGAAAATTACCTTATGTGTGACACTGAACACAAAGTGATAACGACCCAGAGATTCGAAAGCTCTGTAGGGAAAGGAGGTCTGTAGAAGGAGGAAAACATGTTTGTGGAACCTGGAAATTGAATCCCTTTGTCCCCGAGAGAAGATGTGGCCTTGTAGACACGGTGTTTGATCCAAAAACACAAGGACACCAAAGTTCATAAACAGTCCTGAAACTGATGCTCACAGAATGTTCATGTAAGTCACACTGACTGGTAACAAAAATATATGCTGGCCCATGGACTATGGGATTAGAAGAATTCTCAGGTTTTCTTTCTTATGTGGTCAGCACCTCTAGCAAGATTCCCTAACTAAGGGGATAAAGGCAAGCTGAACTGAGACACACTGCATCTCTTCCCACTTCTTTTGGAAAATATGATGCTAATAAGGTTCTGTGTTCCTGCCTAAATAAATTCGGAAGAAAATAAACTGCATAATGGGGCCTGGGAGCCGTTCCTTCTTCTAATATAACCTACCAACTCACTCATAACTCCACACACCTTCTTCAAGTTTCTGTACTATACCTAAAGAATAAGCCATACCTTGACAATTCAACATCAGGTAGATTTCATAAATTACAGAGAAAGGCCAGCAATTCAGTCAGCCACCCTTTCCTCCATTAGTGAAATTTCATGGAATATAGGTTGTCGGACAGGGTGACAAGAAAGCAGAACACCCCTCCATCCCGGGTTGCTAGAATTACTATTTAAATGAGATGCCATACTGTAAGTCAACCACCAAAAAAATACCAATGTGAATTCAGTTCACAAAATCGAGGGCCCTGGCAAAAATGTGTTTTAACACCTGATGAACAGCAAGTATCACTTCTCATTCTGCAGAAATCTAATTCCTTGGGTTATCTGAGATGATTTGGAAAAAAAGAAAAAATCTGAAAATAAATTTCTTGAAATTATTTCAAAGAAGACATCCAAAGTTACCAAAAATATCTATTTTTTTCCTTCAAATTCATATAATCTTTCACCTAAGGAGAACAGAAAGATTCAATATACAATTTATTCCCAAGAGAATACCTTGGCTTTAAATTTTTTTTAAGTCCAAGGAGAAAAAAACAAAAAAAAAAAAAACAAAAAAGGAAGGGAGGCAGAGAGGGAAATCCTTGAAAATTCCCTATACATTTCTAAATAGATAAATGTTTTCAAACTATAAACTCTTGTTTTCAACTATACACTGTCAGAGTCCATGCAGGCGGAGCAATTCTGATGAAGCTGCCAGTTCAAGATCAGAGCAATCAGGTATTTTCATAATCAGTCAGACTTAGAGAGATGAGACAGGGAAAATGCATGCTTGGTGGATGTGCGTGGATGCAGTGGTTGATAATGTGATGCTTCCTCAGCCCTGAGACCATGTCCGCAAGGCCTGTCTCTGGTTCCTCTGTTTGCGTCTAAAAGGAGCCAGGTCAGATTTCAGATCTCAGGTTTGCTTGTCAGTAAAACTACCTGTGGCACAAACTACTTCCATCAATGGTTCTTAATGATATATTTTGTTAATTCACAGTGAGAAATACACAGTGCGTATTTTCACTATTGCAAGATATATATTATGTACTCCAGATACTGGTTAATTAATGACAAAGAAGCATCCTTAAATTACAATACCCAGTTGAATAGGGCTGTTCTTAAGAAACCTAGAGGATATATCCACTATGTGAATACATACAACAATAAAATTAACCACTCCATGTCACCCAAAATAAAAACCAATAACAGGAATAAAAAAAATCATAAATTAATTAAATCAATGCAGAAACCAGAGGCTATTCCTGCAAAGTTTCATGAATTTATGGACTGAATGACAACCATATGAGAAATAAGCAATGCAAATTTCCATTCCCTATGACTTCCAAACACTAGTCCTAAATTTACTAGAAGAGGTCGACAATTTAAAACATGCTTTATAAACCTTCATATTTTAAGCATAATTCTGCAAAAAAAAAAAGGGATTAACCAGACAATACTAATTGAGCTTTTCAAAATCATTCAACGCACCAACAGCAAAAATGTTCGTAACATGGGTTTGTGTGTGTGATTTTTCTATCAAGTTCTTTTAAACCAGTGAGAGACGGGAGCAATTTACCCAGGATTCTCTGGCACACGCTAGACGTCTGACTGCACACATCTACCTCCACTGAGAAGCAGGTATGTTCTGTTCTTAAATCTTTAAAAATTAAATGATGAATTTACTGAGACTATACTATTAGAGAAAAATACCTATTCAATATCATCTGTATCATTATGCATAAATCAGTACACTCGGTGTTACTCCTTGAAAATGTATATTCATAGAAATGTGGGTCAAGATTAAGCAAATTAACTGCTTTTCTATTAACCATTTACTTCATAATATATGCTTATGATTTAAAAACTACAAAAGAGAAAAGAAAAAAAACGCCCATCTTTCTCTCACTTACCTTTCTGTAATAAATGATTCATAATATTTCCATCCACAAAACTTTCAAAAATATGCAAACTATTTTTATAAAGTACTAAGCATTTAAGTACTTGAGGTAATCATGTACATGACACTCTCCTTTAAAATATAGTTTGAATCTCTTAGAATGCCACCTTATATGGAATCATGTTTCTGCTTGGTCCTCCACATAAGGACACTATACAAAATCTGTCTAAACAGCTACCAAACCTATCCACATTGCTATGCCCTACACCTCTTAACATACTTTGCTACTTTATATAACTGAAGTATAAAAATGCACAAGTTAGAGATAAACTAATTCCGTATGAAATATACATTTACCATTTGTTCATTTTTATTTAGATTAAGTCCCTGGGTTCTAACAATATATTTGTGGTTTAACTTTGGACATATTTCTAGCATAACTAAATTGAGCGATAGATTTAGGGCTTAGTGTTACCAGGACATAGTAACATTTAAGGAAAAATGGTTATATTATTAAAACCAATTAGTATAGATTTTAATTTTAATCATACCACAGTTACATATTTTAAGTAATAAAAACTTTAAAAAAATGATGTCCATTTTTCAAATGAGATGGAAATAATGTTAACATACTCAGGTAATTTCTCTTTCATCAGATATAATCACCTTAATAGGAATATAGATTTCAACTAATATATAATAACATTACCTTTGATTTAGACATAAACCACTACTAACACAAATCTGTGTCATCTCTTCTAAAATCTGTTCTTCAGCTTAAAAAAATAGACTACTAAAGTAAATAAAACAGACATTTCTCTATAATTTATTACTTAATTCACATAACTTTACATAATCTAAGATACAGCTAAAAAAAAATTATGATTCTTGTGAACAACAGACAAATCTTAAATAAACGTTAGGTCTGTAAAAACCCACTGGTTGCCAATTTTCACCCAAGCAGAACAGAAAGTTTAACGTACAATCTACTTCCAAGGAAAAACTTGCCTTTATTTGGAAGGTGGGGTACATAAAATATACATTAGGTGTGGCAATATTCAGAACTTCAGTCATATTAGAGTAAAATTTTCTGTTAAACCAGTGCCATCTTTTTCATCCTAACAGAATTTTAATATTAGTTTCTCTATGACACAGTTTCAGTACTCCATCACTACCTTTCAAGAGTCTTTGCAAATAAGAAAACAATTGGCTTAAATTTTGTTTTTAAAGAATCTCTTCCCTTCTTCCTGGTAGAGATCATAGATTGTTTCCCAATTATCACACAGCATCCCATTTGCTTTCATAGTAAACTTTAAATAGTGAAAGATGTCCTTTCTGAGCATAGGAATGATTGCAAAGACCAACAATGGATCACCGGCGGGTAAAGTTCACTTTGTTTAATGAACAATAACACTCGGGACTCTTCAGGATGGATCAATTAGGTAATGGGATTTTAAAAATTAAGAAGTAAGGAAGTCCTCTTACTTTCCTTTTAACTTCACTTGCATCCGTCACATTTAAGAATTGGAATGTTTAAAGAAGGAGTACCTCCCAATGTGATTGCAGGACCCATGTGTGAGATGGAATTCTATTCTTAGACTTGTTACAATTTTCCCTAGTAATTAGGAAGCTATATGTCCCGGATAGAATGATGCTAACAAGCTCCTGCAGTTTCTACTCTAGCAAGAAATCAAAGGGACCCAAAACAGACAACTCACATCAGTTAAAAGATTATGCAGTCTGGTTACTAAAGCTAAGCTCTTCTACCATTTTCTATCTAAAGAGACATTCTAAGAGTCAGATTCTATAGCCAAGATGATTTACTCAAGAAAAAAGAAAACTCAAGAATGGCCATGGAATGTATTTGGGGGGGAAAAAAAAAAAAAATATATATATATATATATATATATA
>SJYV01003135.1:2038354-2091185 GCA_006410875.1 Neotragus pygmaeus
ACAAGTTATTAGAAGAGGTTCATTTCAGATAACTTGTACATTTTTAAACCTTCCCAAAGAAAGATGGGAAGATATCATTATAAAAACCATCTATAACCTGGTAATTTCTCACGGGACATCAACACTCTTCCCCCATTTAGTGAGGGTTACTATTAAATTTATAGTTAGTTGGAATCTTTCTTTGGAAATACAAAGCCATGTAGGAATCAATGGAGCTGACATTTACAAATATGTTTCAGATAGGTCAATATAACCAAATAAACATGATGAGACAAATAAAACACCTAGAAAATGGAAACTGTTGAAGAAGAAGAAGGCTTTGCCCAACCAACAAGAGGGACACTCACATACCTTAAGGACTTCCATCGGCACCTGGGTGGCAGAGGGGAGGGTAGTGGGCACGCTGACGTTTATGGCTGGAGTCTGACTCACAGGCACTCTCTGTTGCATGAACTGGGCCGCCTGCAGCTTCTGCTGCTGCTCCCTGCGTTCCTGTTCCTGCATCTGCTCACGCATGAGTTGCTGGCGTAGCAAGATGCGTGATGTCATACTGGAGGAGCTTATCGGAGGCTTGGAGGCCCCAGGATGCTCCTCGGAACTGCTATGGGGAAATAGAAAAACACACATTGAGTTCCTAATGAGACCTTTCATTTGCATTTTGGGGTATCCTAAATTGCACCAAACTATGAAATGAGCCTGTGCAAAATATAATCAGATCGCAGAGTAGTATTCCACCTAATTGAAAATCAAGAGCTGACAGGATTTAAGTCATCAGTAGTTGAATTAAAATAAGTCAGCTTGATTGCATCTAGGCATTTTTATCATACAGCTTATTTTTTTTTTTTTGACATTTTATATCGCCTACTACTCATCACCACCAAATATAGTGCTGCCATATGAAGTGCCAAGAAGCAAGGGATCTTAATGGTACCCGGATTTTCACACTTAAAAATAATTTGCTTGATTTCCTTTTATAGTCGAATCTAGCCAAACAACTACTCCTGTACACTATCTAAATTCCTTCAAGATATCGAAACTGTTTACTAACACACAATAGTTCAAAGAAAAGGTGAACTCTATCATGGGGAAATTTTTCTACGATACAAGTGAAAGTCATTAAAGAAGCCTTTGGACCAGAATCTTAACACTGAACTCAACCTCAGTCTTCAAGAAAGAGGACAGAAGACAAGTTAGTTTGGCAACTCCATTCTTCCTCGCCTGGGTTTCTTTGTGCAGTCTTTTCTTCTGATTCTTCTTGGCAAGTCCTATCCAACGCACATTCTATGATTTCCCCCTGAGGCCTGCCTCTAATGGTGCTGGCGCTTACTCTACCCAAAATCATTTAAAAAGCTTAAATACTTGTCAAAAGTCAAGAAGAAAGGACTTTTTGATTTTCCTAAATATATATTTCCATTGTTTATCTTGCTAGCTCTATGACATCAACAAGTAAATAAACCTCTCTCTGCCTTAGTTACCATGTCTGAAAAAGAGGAATAACAATATTTTAACTTACCCATTTATCAAAATGGGAGATGCTTTTTAAATGTCTTTTGCATCATTTATACCCTAAAGCCCTACCTCTTAGGAATTTTGTGAGGATTAAACAAAATAATGAATGAAATAATGCACACAAATCCCTTAATACAATAAGTGCTATGCAGTACTGCCTCAATAAATGTTTGTTGTTGCAATTAATATTATCTAGAAATTTTGCATCTGGTAATATCATTTTCTTAAAAATAACAGTTTAGGGCAAAGCATATAAAACCTTAATTAGTACCTGGAAACATAAAAAAGAGTAATATTTAGGAAGTATTTACATTCACGTCAAAGGTATTCTTCCAGAGAAGTATCTGTACCTTTAAGCTTCTTTCCTTGAATATAAATACCAATATCATCCTTATCTTCTAAGAAAGGCAAAATAAAGCCTTTAAATTATTGACCAGCCTTATAAACTCCTTAAAGATAAAAATCTCCAAATTCTTCAGGTAAAAAAAAAAAAAGCACTAAAGAATAAAGAAATGTTTGCATTTCACCTTCACAGAGTTCCAGAAAACTATAGAATAAAAATTATACTAGCATTTGACTCATTACTCAGCACAGAAACCTGGTTCAATAGACTGTGATAAGTCCATATAAAATAATGCTGCTAATATATAGCCATAAAAAAATGGTACAGAGATATATTTATGGTTGTGAATTAAAACTGTACAATATATTAAACTTAGGAAATCCTGCTATTAGAAAGGGATGATTAAACTTTAAAAAATGTTTACTACAAGAAAAAGTACAAAGATAACACTACCCTGAGCTATTGCTGGAATATAATACCACAATCCTCTAATATTATCAATATCAATATTATCTAATATTATCAATTATCAAGTTGACAATACTATCAACTGATTCAGAAATTTCACCAATGCATCACTTTCCTAGGAAAATAATTCAAAATGTGGAAAACCTGACATTATAAAGCTATTGACAAATTGCACAGTATTCTGTCCCCTAACATGGGTGTGATTATGTAAATTATGAGGGCAGACGTGGCTTAAATAATACAAACTTTTAGTTACAAGATGAGTAAATTCTGAGGATCTAAAGCACAGCATGGTAACTATAATTAACATTACTGCTTCGTACACTTGAAATTTCTGAGACAGCAGATCTTAAGTGTTCTCATCACACACAAAAAAATGTAAGTAACCATGTGAGGTGATTAATGTGTTTCACAATGTATACATGTAAAAAATCATCACATTGTACACCTTAAATAATTTTGTTACTCACACCTCAATAAAGTTGAGGAAATAAATAAAACCATTCAAAAGATTTAAGCATAAAACAGGTTAAAAAAAAAATGTAAATTATGGACTTCCCTTGTGGTCCAGTGGTTAAGATTCTGCATTCCCAATGCAGGGTACACGAGTTTGATCCCTGGTTGGGGAACTAAGATCTCCCATGCCACATAGTGCAGCCAAACAACAAAAAAAGTAAATTATGATACATATAGATTTGATAATATACTTAAAAAAAAAATTGCTCAGCACACATCAAAGTGCAAAATCCATGTCCTAAGACAAATTAAAAAGTAGAATCAAAAGTGGATGTCCATTCTAATCTAGACTAAGTAGAGTGTATGCATGGACACAAATACACACATGACTAGCAAAAGGATGAGAGTTGCCAAAGTGGGAGTGGGGTTACAGGTCAATTTCTTACTCTTTACTCTTCCCCTATAAACCATAATGTCACCATATTTTTTCAGTGGCAGGATATATGCCACCAATTTGAAAACATGAGGAACATGAATTAAGTTATAAGCATGACTTGAGTGATCAAAGTCACCGTTTGGCTGGGAGAGACTAGACATTCTAGACAGCATTTTGACAATAGGATAGGGAAATGCTGACTTGTATCCAGCACACTGGTTCTCTTGGAAGTCTTCAGCATCCCAGAAGACTTAGACCCATTATAGTTTCCTACAGATACACAAAGACTGAAAATGCTAATACCCAGTTTATTATTTTCATATCATGCATTCATCTCCACCATAAAAATACCCCATCATTTCTCAAAAACACTCCATTCACCTGTTCAGGTTCTGCTAAAAGAGCACCAAAAGAAAATGCATTTTCCCTACTTTTGAGTATGTGTTAAGAGTTCAAACGTACTTTCCTAAACCCAGAAAAGAAGGCTATTTAAAAATAAATAAATAAATAGATGGTCTTGCTATTCAAAGCCTGTCAGGTTAAAACATTCCCAGAGAGACTGATCCTTTTGATAAAAAAGGAGCAAACCTTTGTGCCTTGGCAAATGCAGCTGTGGAAAAATCGCACTAATTAGCTGCTCAAGACAAGCCATTGGCTGTGATACTGGGGGAAAAAAAATCCTTTCAATTAACAGTAAAGCATTCTTGAGACATCTTAAGTTAAAATTACTAGTCATCAAACTCTAAGGCTGCAGACTTTCAAGTCAACAACAGAATTATTTAAAACATTTACTGAAATATCCTATTAGGAAAAAAATTACATATTTATATGGTAGACCCATATAAATAAATTAAAACCCCACACAAAAAAAATCTAGCAAGGTTCAGCTAATTGACATTTGAATAAGTCTTCTCGAAGAACAAAAAGGAAAAATAGTCACTTCACTGCACACGTACCCTACTGGATATTTCCATGTTAAAGATGACTCGCAGATTGTCAGCTTTCCTCGATCTTTTAAACATTACATCCTCTTAGAAATAATTGAATCTGCAATTATCACCCTATCAACAAAAACAAAAGTACTTACATATCAAAATGTTAGCAGGTCACATGAGCAAGTTTTAAACTCAAAGTCGAGTTTTATGTGAGAACATTACAGGTAGCCAAGAGCTTATTTTTAAAATGAGGACCTGATGTTTCAACTACTAATAATAAGAGTTGTCTCAATGTATTTAGTTTCAAAAGTTGACCGAACTCATCCAGGGCCCATGAACCTCAATGTGCATTAGGTAATCCTAATTTCATCAGTCTGATTCCTTTTAATCAGATTATTTAAAGGTCATTTATTCAACAAATGGCTATTGAGGGTTTCCCCTGTGCCAGGTGCTGGGAATACCTGGTTTCTAATTTCAATGAGTTTAAAAGGCAGGGTCGTGTAATTTTTTTTTAAGATGCCTTAAAATTAAGTCAGTTATCTAGATTATTGGACTCTTATCTATTTCCATGTGGGAAGGTATATATCTCACCACCAACTGAAGGGGAGGCAAATGCCTTAATTGGCACTTACCCACATCACTAAGACCAGGCAACTTCCCCGAAAACTGGGAATTGCTCAGTGGTGACTCAAAGAGTATGGCCATCAGTGGGACACAACTTCTAGTTGAGTCACTGCTGAGCAATCTGATCTTTAACGAGCCACTCAGCCTCTCTGAACCTCTCCAAAACCCACCTCCTAAACATACAACAATGACTGAGCCACTCAGCCTCTCTGAACCTCTCCAAAACCCACCTCCTACACATACAACAATGACTAAGGGAGCGAATGCCAGCTAAGTTACAGTGATAACACAACAGATAGAATATGGACACTTAGCTAAGTAGCCATAAACATGACCTGAGTTCCTAACTTGATGGCTAAATTTACCTTTTTAACCTTCAAAGCCTGACCTTTCTCTGTGATGATAAGAGACATTTGGACATGTGCTCTGTGAATCACTGGTATATTCCTAAATTCAAAGAGTTAATTCCCTCTGCCTTCATCAGCAACTTAAATATATCAGACATCTCATAAAATTCAGTATCTCACCATCCAAACAACACTTGCCTGATCAAGCCTCAGCTTTCATGGTGATGCCAATACCCCTTCACCAGACCTTAGGAATCAGTCTTTGGTCTCCATATCACAATCATCTAAGACATGAATCCGGCTGCAAGCTGCAACTTAGCTTCTAGGCTCAAGGAGCTGCTGAACTTTCCCTTGCCTTACCTCTCATTAATTCCTCGGGCAGAATACAGTTCTGGCCTTTACTAACCTGTGACCATGGCCAAGTCAGTCAATCTCTTTGAGCTTTGGTTTTCTTTGTTTATAGATTGTTTAATACATTTGCCTCTTAGCATCAGAAGGAGGATTAAAATTTGTAATAGAGATAAAAAAAGCTTAGCACAATAACCAAAACACAATTTGGATAAACTGGAACAGAGTTAAAAAAAAAGTAGTAGTCAGAAAACATGAAACCATGAACAAGCTACTTCTTTTTCATGCAAGAAAGTGAATTTTTATAAGCCTGTATGCAAGCTTGGACCATAGCATATCTGCTTTTTAAGATTTAGGCAATCCCTTTTTGATTCAGAGAATTTGACAAAGTTTGAAGGGGTGGAGAGAGGATAATCTATCCGGCAATTCACTCACAAGATATAAAGTAAAACTCCTGGTATTTTTTTCCAGGAAAAAGGAATCTTCATCATAATCAGTCAGTTGATAGAGTTCAAAGCCTAGCATCTGCCTGCACTGGATACGATGTAATTACATCCAAGAAAGCACAGTGGCTGATGTTCACATAGACAGTGAAGACACAGGAAGGCATGATAATTAACCTCATGCACAGGTAAGAAAGCTATGTCAGAGATAGGTTAAGCTACTAGGGTTTCCAAATGCAGAAGGCTGACTGCCACAGGATCAGCTGAGGACCCTGCCTAAAGTCAAAATGCCCAGGCTCCATCCCAAGAAATTCTGACTTCAGGTTAGGTAAAGCTCAGGAATCAGTATGTCTACAAAAACTATGCCGCTGATTCTGATGCCAGATTTGGAAACTTGGACACCCGAGAGATCGTCCATTTGTTTGGTAGGAGTGCTGGGACATGAACACACATCTTTGATTCTTAGACCAGAACACTTTCTTCCATGTCTGAGGAAATGCACATTCCATTCCCAGCCTCTGATAACTCCGACAAGAGCTCTGAAGAGTCCTTCTGATGCTGAACCCAACATGTAAATGGAAGGCAATGGGAAGGACCACCTACTCCTGCCAAATGGGCTATAAAACCAACAAGACAAAAAAATCTGTCCAGATATTGCCAATGAATCATTATGGTTACAACATAACTATTCCATCATAAGGAAGATTACATAAGAACCTACAGGCCGAACCTACAAAAGTGCTGTTCTGTCAGCAAAAAGAGATTGTTAAGAGTCTTTAGAAAGTAAGTCCAAGTGCATACATTACCAAAATAAGAGTCAGTATACATATATCTTTTAAAATGGCAGTATGGATATCTAACATTTTAATATTTATTTATTTGGCTGTACTGGCTCTGTACCAGAGAAGGCAATGGCACCCCACTCCAGTACTCTTGCCTGGAAAACCCCATGGACAGAGGAGCCTGGTANCAGTCAATCCTAAAGGACATCAGTCCTGACTACTCATTGGAAGACTGATTTGGAACCAATCTATTGTTCCATGTACACTTCCAACTGTTGCTTCTTGAGCTGCATACAGATTTCTCAGAAGGCAGGTAAAGTGATCTGGTATTTCCATCTCTTGAAGAATTTTCCACAGCTTGAAGAATTTTCTTCAGCTGAAGCTGAAGCTCTAATACTATGGCCACCTAATGTAAAGAACTGATTCCTTGGAAGANGATTTCTCAGAAGGCAGGTAAAGTGATCTGGTATTTCCATCTCTTGAAGAATTTTCCACAGCTTGAAGAATTTTCTTCAGCTGAAGCTGAAGCTCTAATACTATGGCCACCTAATGTAAAGAACTGATTCCTTGGAAGAGACCCTGATGTTGGGAAAGATTGAAGGCAGGAGGAGAAGGGGATGACAGAAGATGAGATGGTTGGATGGCATCACCAACTCAATCAACGTGAGTTTGAGCAAGCTCTGTGAGTTGATGGACAGGGAAGCACGGTGTGCTGCAGACCATGGGGTCATAAAGACTGGGACACAACTGAGCTCCTCCACTGAACTGAACTGAATCTGTTGTATTTCTATACAGTAACAATGAACTCTCAGAAAGAGAAATTAAGGAGACAATCCCATTTACAATCACATTAAAAAAATACAATATACCTAGCAATAAATCTAACTAAACTAAAAGACCTGTTCTTGGACACTGATGAAAGAGACTGAAGGTGACACAAAGAGATGGAAAGATGTACTCTGTTCCTGGACTGGAATAATTGACATTGTTAAAATTATCATACTACCCAAGGCAAGCTACAAATTCAGTGCAATCCATACCAAAATATCAATGGCATTTTTCACAGAAATAGAACAAATAATTTTTAAATTTGTATGGAAACACAAAAGTCTCTGAATAACCGAAATAATCTTGAGGAAGAACTAGAGATGTCATGTACCCTGACAAAAGACTGTGCTGCAATGCTATAGTTATCAAACTGTATGACCTGGGCAGAAAAACAGACACATAGAGCAGGATAACAGAATAGAGAGCCGAGAAATAAACCCACACACTGATGGTCAATTAAACTACAATGCAGAGGGTGTGAATAAATAATAGAAAAAGGCAGTCTTTAAAAAATGGTGCTAGGAAACCTGGAGAGCTACATGTAAAAGAAGGAAATTAGAATATTTTCTCACATTGTATACAAAAATAAGCTAAAACTGGATTAAAGACCTAAATGTAAGACTAGACACCATAAAGATCCTAGAAAAAAACATGGGCAGAACACTCTGACATAAATTGTAACAATACGTTTTGGATCTGTCTCCTAAGGCAAAGGAAACAAAGCAGAAATAAAAAATAGGACACAATTAAACTTAAACTCTTTTTCACAGCAAAAAGAAACATTGACAAAACAAAAAGACAACTTATTGAATGGGATATATGATGATGAGTTAAAATATATAAACAGCTCATAAAGCTCAATATATGGGATGTGCTCAGTCGTGCCTGAATCTGTGCAATCCCCTGGACTACAGCCCGCCATACTCCTCTGTCCATGGGATTCTCCAGGCAAGAATACTGGAGTGGGTTGCCATTTGCTTCTCCAGGGGATCTTCCCACACCAGGGATTGAACCCACATCTCCTGCATCGCAGGCAGATTCTTTACTGACTGAGCCACCAGAGAAGCCCATATCAAACAACAAATAATCCAATTAAAAATGTGTAGAAGATCTGAATGGATACTTTCCCAGAAAGACATAGAGAGGGCCAACAGGCACACAAGATGCTTAACATCACTAATCATCAGAGAAATGCAGATTAAAACCACAGTGAGATGTCACCTCACATCTGTCAAAGTGGCTACTATCAAAAAGGCAACAAATAACAAATGTTGGTAAGGACTTGGAAAAAAAGGAATCCTTATATACTGTTGATAAGAATTTTAACTGGTGAAGCCAGTGTAGAAACAGCATAGAGGTTCCTTAAAAATACGAAATTAGAACCACTATATGATCCAGCAATTCCACTCCTAGATATTTACCCCCAAATATGAAAGCACCAATTCAAAAAGACAAGCTTCCCAATGTTCAAAGCAGCATTATTTATATTTTTCCTATATCTGAATTTATTTTATTTTTCTTCTCCTTTAAACTTTTTATTTTGCATTGGGGTATAGCTGATTAACAATGTTGTGATAGTTTCAGGTGAAGAGTGAGGGGGTTCAGCCATACATGTAGAAGGTATCCATTCTTTGCCAAACTCCCCTCCCATCCAGGCTGCCACATAACACTGAGCAGAGTTCCATGTGCTGTACAGTAGGTGCTTGTTGGTCATCTATTTAAAATATAGCAGTGTGTACATGACCATCCCAAGCTCCCTAACTGTCCTTTCCCATTGGCAACCATAAATTCATTTTCTAAGTCTATGAATCTCTTTCTGTTTTGTAAATAAGCTCATTTATTTCTTTTTAGATTCCGCATATAACGGAATGTCATACAGTATTTCTCCTTCTCTGACTCATTCTACTTAGTATGACATTCTTAGTATGACATTCTTTAGGTCCATCCATGTCAAAGCAGCATTATTTATAATTGCCAAGATATAGAAGCTACCAAAGTGTCCATCAAACAGATCAGTGGATAAAAAAGAAGCTGTTTATATATATGATGGAATATTCAGTTCAGTTCAGTTCAGTTCAGTCACTCAGTTGTGTCTGACTCTTTGTGACCTCATGGACTGCAGCACGCCAGGCCTCCCTGTCCATCACCAACTCCCAGAGTTTACACAAACTCATGTCCATTGAGTCAGTGATGTTATCCAGCCATCTCATCCTCTGTCATCCCCTTCTCCTTCCACCTTCAATCTTTCCCAGAGTCAGGGTCTTTTCAAATGAGTCAGTTCTTAGCATCAGGTGGCCAAAGTATTAGAGTTTCAGTGTCAACATCAGTCCTTCTAATGAATATTCAGGACTGATTTCCTTTAAGATGGACTGGTTGGATCTCCTTGAAGTCCAAGGGACTCTCAAGAGTCTTTTCTAATACCACAATTCAAAAGCATCAATTCTACAGCACTCAGCTTTCTGAGTCCAACTGTCATATCCATACATGATGGAATATTGCTCAGACACAAAAAATGAAACTTTTGCCACTTGCAGCAGCAGCCTGGGGGATATTAATGCTTAATAAAATAAATTAGATAGGGCAAATAAACTGAAACTAGTGAACACAATAAAAAACAGATAGATATAGAGAACAAACTAGTGGTTACAGGTGGGAAGAGGGGCGGGGCAATTTAGAGGTAGAAGATTAGGAGGTAAAAGTACTATGTATAAAGTAAACAAGGTACAAAGATACATTACACTGCCCAGGGAATATAGTCAATACTTTATAATAACTTTGGAGTATAATTTTAAAAAATCATGAATCACTGTGTTGCACACCTGAAATTTACGTAATATTGTAAATCAACTCTACTTCAATAAAACTTTGACTTTGTCTTCACCCCAAGGCCAATCAATTCTTTTTTTCTAGGCATTTTTTTTTTCTAATGCCTCTCTCAGTTATGGATTTAAGGAGCCTTTAAAATTGGACCACAGTATTTCAACCCAGTTAGATGGTAAATTTGATCCTTGAGCTAATTACAACTAGTTGTTGTGCTAGTCTCAACTTGTGAGAGATGACTGTGTAGAATTTTCCCAATTTTGTGTTCAGTGAGGCCAAGGAGGCAAGAATGCACAGAAGAACTGTACAAAAAAGATCTTCACAACCCAG
This sequence comes from Neotragus pygmaeus, assembly GCA_006410875.1. Classification (NCBI taxonomy): domain Eukaryota; kingdom Metazoa; phylum Chordata; class Mammalia; order Artiodactyla; family Bovidae; genus Neotragus; species Neotragus pygmaeus. Next base: position 2,049,024 of record SJYV01003135.1, read on the forward strand.
ATAATTACGATGGTGTGATCACTCATCTAGAGCCAGACATCCTGGAACGTGAAGTCAAGTGGGCCTTAGAAAGCATCACTACAAACAAAGCTAGTGGAGGTGATGGAATNGCACAGAGTCGGACACGACTGAAGTGACTTAGCAGACTTAGCAGCAGCACTGGGTCTTTAGTTGTGGCACATGGGATCTACTTCCCTGACCAGGGATCAAACCTGGGCCCCTGCACCGGAAGTACAGAGTACTAGCCACTAGACCAAGCAGGAAAGACCTAGTATTTAACATTTTCAAAGGATCAGTTATTTCCACTATCTTAACCTTTCCCTTCTTTCCAAAGTCATTGCTCTATAAGTGTAGAGATGACTTTTTTATCATGCATGGTAGAAGCAAGTACCAATAAGAATATATATTGGTACTTGTCTATATGATATATATATATACACATAAATATAAGAAATATATGGTGTATCTGATAAATGATATATATGATAAACATATATCTCACTTAAAATAACTGATGTAAATGTGAAAGTACCAGATTTCACACTTTGGCTTCAAAAGTGGAAATCTTGTGGACTTCAGCCATCACCAACCTCAGTTGCAGCGGTCAAGAAAAAAAAAAGAAAACATGCCAAATGTCCAGCTTTTCCTGGTAACACTATCAGCTCAGACAATAAATGCTACAGGTTTCTGGCACAGAGGAAATACAAAGGCTTGCAAAGTGCAGCTTGTCTTTCTCCTCTTCTTTCCTTCAACAAATATCTGAAGGTCTTCCAAGGGCCCTGTTCTGCTAGACATGAGGCTGGCTTGGTGTCCAGAGAGGACCGCACGCCCATCCTCTGGAGTTCTTTACTCTTTGTTGTGCATAAGGAGGAAAGGGTTCTAAAAAAAGCAAGAATTGCCAAGTTAAAAATATGCAAGTTAAAAATCCAAAATCGTCACTTTTCAACGGCTGGAATCCAATTAGTCTGACAGAATCATAGTTTCTCTGAATCTATTTAGGACTAATATTCTTTAAGCTGGACCTTCGACAGGCACCAGTAAGAGTAACTTCAATAACTGATGAGATCAAAATCAAAAAGAAGCACTATAAGACTTCTATCAGTATTTTTCAAAGAAACATAATAAGACACCTAATATATCAACATTCTTCAAAAGAGGGTACACAAAAAGATTCCCTGGCGTACAGGAAGAAAAGATTGAAATTTATGTAAAATTTACCCATCAATTTTATTTTCTATTTTTATACATGTTGTATATTATAATATTGGGCTTCCCTGGTGGCTTAGACAATAAAGAATCTGCCCAGGTTTGATCGCTGGTCAGAAGATCCCCTGGAGAAGGGAAAGGCTACTCACTCCAGTATTCTTGCCTGGAGAATCCCATGGACAGAGGAGCCTGGTGGGCTATAGTCCGTGGGGTTGCAGAGTCAAGTACAACTAAGCAACAAACACATATATATGATAATATATAATCAGTATAGTGACACGTGTATGAAATTTATAAGTAAACTAAAATATGTTGAGAGAGCCAGCTTGAAAAAATTTACTTTAGGAGATATGGCCCAAAATGTTTGAGACCTCTATAATATTAGCCCAGTGTTCTTCCAGACAATATCCACCATCAGATTTTTTAAAAGTTGATTATATGCACCCCTCCCAAATAGATTTTCCTACTTCTATACACTCCAACCAAGGAGTATCTGTTACTGAAAGCTGTTTTCAAACAAGGATATGAGGGTGCCATTTCCTCCTTTTAAGGCCATGACTATCCTCCATTTCCCACAGACACCACCATGGCTTTCCACACTCTTCACACTCAATTCCTTTCTAAGAAATTATTTCTGGCAGCCTATCAAAAGGTCATAATGCAGATAAAGTAGATGGCCTCACACTCAACCCTATCTTTCCTATCAAGCTGCATTTCACTAGATCACACTCTAGAATTCCTGTTTACACTGTCCAACCGTGGAACCTCACTCACATCTAGATGCCATATTTTAAAAGACTCTGAAAAACCCATTCCTTACAAGGTATAAGTAATTTATATGTCATAACAATATATCTCACTTGGAGTAATTTAAAAGGAACAAACTTTTATCCAAAACTATAGTTAGTAAAGAATCCGCCTGCAATGCAGGAGACCCATTTTCTATCCCTAGGTCGGGAAGATTCCCTGGGGAAGGAAATGCAACCCACTCCAGTACTCTTGCCTGGAAAATTACATGGACAGAGAAGAGCCTGGAAGGCTACAGTCCATGAAGTCCCAAGAGTCAGACACAACTTAGTGACTAGACCATCAAGCCACCATGACAATCTAATGAGAGAATTCACACACGAGTGTGAAGTAATTAGAAGGGTCTTTTCAAAGACTCAAAAGCCTTCTACCTCTACTCAAACTATCGCCCCAGTCACAGGTATGCTCTGTCCATGTGTCAAGATAGCAACACAACAGGTGAGAGAAGATTCAAAAGCCTTAGACTGCCATCACTTAGCAATTACTACATGTCTAGGACATATCAACCAAGATGCAAAGTTTGCAAAACTGTGTGAAAATCAAGACAAAAGTACCAATTATGATCTCAGGAGCAGTGAGTATACGCACTTGTCATGGTCTAAAAGCCAGCCTTACAAATAGTGGTAATGATTTATGGCGGTCACATGTTACTTAGGCCGGCTCACCATACTGTCTCATTTCTTTGAGAAAGTACCCTAATTCCATCCTGAAAAACCAGCCCCCTCACTTTCCATTCATGAGGCAGGTTATGGTGGTGCTACTAACTCCAGACCCAGAAACACAACGTGGATTTGATCAATCAACATACCCATCGAATGGGCTTGTACTCTAAATGATCCAGTAAGAGGCAGCCCAAGGCCTCTGACTAGAACTACTGGGGTAAAAGACCTCTATTTATACTAAGGTTTGAAAACACGGTAGAATATAAATCTGGAACTTCCTGTACCTATGTGGAAGGAAAGGCAAACTAGAAGAAACAGTGACGTGAACTGCAAGAAGGAACCAGGCCCTAGAAAGAAGGAGGAGTATAGAAGAAGCCAGCATGTGGATGACAAAGAGCATCTGGATCAAACCATCCCTGAAGCCTTATAACCCTGGACACCGGATACACTGATGTACAAGGGACTCTCAATTTCCATTTCTGTTTAATCCAGTTGGATGTACTTTGTTAAACCATAGTACATTTTTGTGTCATTTTAGAAAATATCAGTTATTTGTTAAAAACAAAAAATCAATGATTTGGCCTAAGAGCTACAACTCAAACAATCTAGCTATCCATTTTATTTTGCCCTTGTTTTGGCTGGTATACTGCCACTCACATTTCTCACCTTTTCAGGGGGTAGATTGGCTTCATGCCTAAGTTTTGCTAGTGAGCTTCAGCAGAAAGATCACGTGGTTTGTTTTTGTTCAAAGATTCTTCCTAAAGAGATACCCATTTTGCCATCATGTCTCCTAGAATTTAGTTGTAATGGCTGCAAGTCTAGCAGCCACTTTGGACCATGAAGATGAGACCCAGACTTAAGGATAGAGCTGGAACGTTCCTATCCCCTCATGACCAGATAGAGCTAGCTCTATGAAGGCAGAGATTTCTAAGCTTTATTCAGCAGCACCTAAAAGAATATTTAGCACATAGTGGGATGAAATAAATATCTATCCAAAGAATAAATTTGGTATCGCTATCCTAACAAATAACCCACCTCCTAAAATCAGGTAACACTAGAATCTTAATGCTGGAAGACCTTTAGTAAAAACCATTGCTTCAGTCATCCAGTGACAGAGAACACTCTTTTCCCAAAAATCTCAGCTCTAGAGACCAACTGCATTAGTTTAATTATAAGACAAACTTTCTTCCATATTTTAAGGTTTCTCAAGTCAGAATATATCATATATATATATATATATATTTTTTTTTTTTCTTATTAGTAGAGCTTTCTTCTCCCCCAAGCAGTCATCTTATAATCAATAGTAAATCAGATACAAGGAAACCCATTTGATAGACAAATACGGTGACACTGGATTAGTCAAAAGCACAAAGGAGGTACAGTTTGGATAATTCAGAGATCTGGGCATTGGAGAAATACAATTAAAAGGCCACATGAAGAAACATCAATTCAGTCAGTATCTGAAATGAAAATCCATACAGTGGAAAAGAGAAAAGCAGAAGCCACGTACCCAGAATACCTCTGTTGAAATTCCAGCTCTATCGTTTCTCAGTGATAAGACGTGGCCAGGATCTTTCACCTGCCCAAACCTGAATTTTGTCATCTACAAAATGGAGGTAGGAGAAAAGTACTTTTGTCAAAGAGCAAGTATGAGAACTCAATATGCTAATACAAGTAAGATTTTTAGGACAGCAGTCAGCACACCCTGCAGACAGTAAGTATATGTTAGCAACGGATTCTTCTGCGCTGGGCTTGAATTCCCAAACTGGTACTCTCTGAGCTTTCTAATAACTTGGAACTACTGAAAACTGAAAAGTTATTCTCTAGGAACCCAAATTCTTATAAGGCTGTCTTCTGCTATAATGTTTCTTTGCTTTCCTAGAGGAAAATACAAAAGAAACAATTAATTCACAGAGTGTACCCTCCCTAAAAGAAGAGGCAAGAAGTTAATGAGCAACAGCTCAGTGAACAAGTTTTGTCAAAGATATGAGCTAAGAATTTCTTTCTGAGACTTTATAAAGGGAAGCATGGTCCTATGGCCAGTATTTTAGTCAACCAGAGAAAAAAGAAATCAATTAAGCAAAAGTAGTTGAAATTAGGCATTATTTTGGATATAAATTCAAGGATGACATCACTACTATCCTAAAGCTAAATGGCATGCTTTATCCATTTATAATATCCATTAATTTGCTTAAAAATAATATTTAAAAAATTACTAAGTTATGGAGGACATTCTTGTGTGATATGAACCACAGAGAACTAACTAGTATCTGATTTACAAAGGATAAAATTATAACATTTTTAACCTGATGACATTTTAAATACATTATAATGTATATACTCTGTTCATAAAATGTTCTATCACTTTAGAGAGATGAGTAATTAAACTGTTTTAATGACATATGCAATTTAAAAAGTCTATAAAAGCAAACCATACAGCAAAAATAGAACAAGACATTAGAAAACAATTTAAATAATTATAAAGTCTTTTAAAGATGTATCCACTGAACATTAGGAATTTTACCACAGTTACATGTACAGGAATTTTATTTTTTAAGAATCAAATTCTAAAAATAGTTCTGCTACTTTTAGTATTTTTCCATTATTCTTGCCGTCTTTAAACACACCTTCACAAGCTGCTGAACATAATGCTTTTCTGACTTAATCAGAACCTCTCTCATGACCCAGGAACATTCAGTAAATAATTATTAAGCTCCAGAGGTGGCTTTTGCTTAAGTTGATTTGCTTGAATGCCTATTCACTTAGGGGCATGGCTTTTAGTATTGTTTTCAAATCTTATCACCTAACATTGAAAGTAAATATTGAAGGAAAATAGGGGGTGGGGGGGAGATAGGAGAAAGCTGTGATCCATTTAGCATTTCTCCATCTTAGTATTTCTTTGAAAGTGCCAATTTTAAACTCGTTCTACATTTCTATGCCAGATAGATGATTCTGATGTTTGGATGTTTTCTTTTCCTCTCAAAAAGAAAAAAAAATCAATATAAAGAAATGCAAATGAAATGTTTATTAATGCAAGTGTACTACTCCACAGTGTGGGATAAGGAGAGAGGAGAAAGCAAAAAATCCCAAGTGTCTGCAAGGGGACAATTCTGACCAATGTCACTGAGCACACCCGTTTTCCTGAAGAAAATCCTTTTTTAGGCATCGCAAAGCCTGGCTTCAGACTACCTTAGTAATCATAAATCAAGCTCTGTTCTCACTCAGAGCAGTGATTTTTCGAGCAGTCATTTTAGGGGCATGATTAATTTAAGACCAACATTCCATTTCAAATGAGAAAGCAGAGCTAATGGACTAGCATTTCAATCCCCCCACCCCACAGATTAGTTGTTATCCTTGTCACAGTCACCTACCAGAGGTTACAGCTGAAGCCGATTAAAGCCACATCACAGAGTAACAGTCCCAGAATTTTTAACTCCCGATAAAACCTTCCCTTTCTCTGTTCTCCCCTTAAAAACAAAAACAAAACAAAACAAAACTCCTGCCAAGTGGTCCCAGGATTATTTCCAGAATAAAACTCCACTTACAGATAAAAGCTTTCAAAGGAACAAGGCATGAACATCTGAACTCTAAGCGCCTCCATCTTTTTTTCCTTTAAGGTGTTCTGCAAGCCCTTGGCGAAGAGTGAAAGTCAAAGTTAGTTCTGGCACTGGCTGTGTCACTAGGGGTGGCTCCTGATAAGGCCCTGGAAACTCCAATCCAAACACAGCTCGTGCTACAACGGTGCCCGGTGTCTGTCTGCAACAGCAGACCTGTTTAATCCAGTACCTACTGTACCTGCAGGACAAAAAACTGCTGCCTCACTCTGCAACAGGGGCTTCATGAGGACCAAGACACCACCGGAAACCTAAGCCAGCAGCCAGGCGACACCTGGGATGCTCACTTAGCCCTCTTGAGCACCAGTATGGGTACCGATAGGGGCTTGCAGTGACTGCGTATTATTAGAGAACATGAAGGTAGAGGTAATTTTACATCCAGGTAAATTTCCAACACCGAAAAGAACCACAGAATCCAGGAGGGCTGTAGGACAGCTTGTGACCCGTCTCAACTGGGGAGACCTCTGGCAGCAGCTCATCACACAGCTCGAGATGCTTTGCATCCGTGCAAAAGCATTTTTGGAACTGGAGGTTGCTCACTGAATATGCTTTCCTGCTGACAGGGTTGAGATCTGGGCAGCATTCCTTACACAGACCCCAAGAATATAAGGAGTGCTATCCCTTGCTCAGTCTTGGTGGAAATCAGACACAAGCTGCTTTTTACTGTGGGCAGTATCTTTTAGGACATCTTTAGCCCATACCTCTGCATGTTCTTAAATTGTCATCCAATTAAACTCTAAACTCACTGCAATAACAACAGACACCCTCAAAAGACACTTGAAAATTCTGACATGACAGTGTCAATAATATCAAATATTGAAGCAGCTCCTACAGACTCAGCACATCAAAGATGTCCTGCAGATTTATGAAAATGTCTGTTCCTCCCTACACACAATTCGAAGGTCAGAACAAAGACATCTGATATGGACTAGCTGTGTACCGTGGGCAAGTTACTTCACTTCTCTGTGCCTGAGACTGTCTTCAAAGTAAACGGGTGGAAAACAGTGCAATCTCGATAAGCCATACTCAAACTTGAATTTCATGTGATGAAGTGATCTTTCTTTGGTTTCCCTTTAATAATGGGAAATATTCAACCAGAAGTCTCAGACAAGGTATTCCTGGCCCTTTGTATTCTTTGTTCACTTTTCATTTTTTCTTTTGTTGAATAAATATTTATGGAACACCTTCTACATCCCAGGCACTGTGCAAAGTCTTGGAGCATCAAGTCTAATGGGACACATCTTAAATAATCACCCAAGTATTTAAAGTAACTTGTCATAAATGTGATAAGGAACTGGGAAAGCTTAATATGTAAGGGTCAGGAAAGGCTTCCCTTAAGCAGGGACCTCTGGGCTTCGATGTGAGTGGGGGGTAGCAGCTATGGATTCTGGGTGTGAAGTGGGGAACGGGAGAAGAGTCTTCTAAATAGTGGTAAAACCTGTGCAAGAATCCTGAAGGACTTAGGAATTAGCTTAGAAGGAAGCTCCACTGTGGCTGGAGGTCAGACAGCAAGGGGAATCATGGGTATTCATGAGACTGAAGCAGTGGCTACCGTCAGACCATCAGGGCCTGGGAGACAAGGGAAGAGTCACTGATTTTCTTCCAAGATGAAGAGGAAAGCATTGAGAGGTTGTAAGCAGGCTCAGATTTGTGTTTTAGAAAGGTCCCTCTGGCTGCTGTATTGAGAACCACCCAGAGGAGCAGCAAGATTAGCTACTGCAATAGTCCTAGTCAGAGGTGATGATACTTCATGGAGGCGAGGGGAGGCAATGAGGGGAAAATGGCCAAGAGTGGAGAGAAGTGGATGAAAGCAGGTAGATTACTGGTAATGCTAAAGACCAATATGTAGAAGGAATGTGGGTGGGGTGGGAAAACCTGATCCCTGATGAAAATAATCGGGCTCATTATTAACAAGTTAACTGAGGACTTTCTACATACTGGATATTGTACTGAGTTCTAGTGTTAACAGATGACTAAGATGTGACACTATTCCCCTTACTAACCTACTCCACACCTTGCTTTTCCTCCCTCTAGCACAGTAGAGCGTATAAATCAAGAACACAAGTTTTGGTGTCAACTTATCAGATTCAAATCCCACCATTTACTAATTCTGTGACCTTGTACAAATTTACTAAACTTCCCATGTCCCAGTTTCTTCACCCGAGAAAGGGGAAATGATAAATGGCTATCCCATAGGTTATTGTTAAAACTGAAGGAAATAATATATGAATATATGTAACGTGTATGGTACAGTCTAAGGAAGCAAGCTGTACCCTTGCTCTCTGCCCTCCAGCCACAGTGGAACTTCCTTCTTCGACACATATTAAGCTCTCAATTTAAAAAGTAGCTCTTACGATTATGATTGAAACTGTCTATTCTGGGTGCATACCGACTAACCTACAGAACCAATGGAAATTCAACAGAGTTGGGGTTGGGGGGAATTGAGAAATTTGAAGATGAAAGAAAACAGAGAGGTTAGGAAATTACCATATCAGAACCTTTAAGTGATGATTTTTTTTTTTTTTTTAAAGACCAAGCTGGACTCTCTCCCACCTTGGACACTATTTGAAGCTGAATTAAGTTACACGGTTCCCGGTAAGTTTTTGAAATGAAACCCTGATTTATTACATGCTTACACACAGGGAAAATCTGTGCCCTCCACAGGCTCTCAAATGTTCATCGTGAAACCAATGGCATCAATTCCAGCCATTCCAACAGGGACACCACATGGTGCCAAATTCTGCCCTGGCAGCTTCTGCCAATGACATCGCCTGATATTTTGTTCTGAACAATCTACCAACCCAAGGAGGTTATCCATTGACTGTTTACATAAATTTTTAAGTAAAATTACTTTCACAGGGCACGTGTTCAACTTACTCATGGTACCTTCAGAAATAACCTATATAACGTGAATGTTCTTGGGGAATCTCCCTGAACACAGCAATGAAATACCTATCAGCAAATGGAATAAAGCTTGACATATACCTCTGACAAAAGCTATTAAAATTCACGAAACATTACATACATTTCCGCAATCCTGTCCCTCAACTAGTCACACAATCATTTAACAAATGTCTTCTGAGTGGCAGGAACCATATCTGTTCAGTTTACTGTTGTATCCTTAGAACCTAGTAGAATAAACAATCCACAATTGATGTTCAATAAATACGTTGACAATGAATTAATCTATAATGTGCAAGCAACTCTCTTGTTCATATGTGTACTATTCAGATATATATCCTAAGTGCATATACACATATAAATGTATATGTATGCATACACACAGACACATAAAGGCTTATATACACACAAATCCTAAAATTTAAATACAAAATAAGAACTGGTAACAGAGACAAAGGAAAAATAATACTTTTAACATGAAACACTGAGTGTAGAATAAAAATATTACCTGTACATCCATATAATTCAAATCTTAACTGCTACTCCTTGTCCCAAATTCCAGCAAATCAACTAGAGTCATCAGAATTCTTACTGACCTTTTCCAAAGACAACTGTAACGAAAATGGAACTTAAAACTATCAAACATCCAAGTGACAGCCAATTTTTTTTTTAAACTAACTTTGGGCCTCAATCTTTTTGGAAGGAAAAACTCAATCATTATGTTGAACGAGTTAGAGAAGAGATAAGAGGTTTTACTTGTTATCCTGTCCAAAACTCAGTTGAAGAAAAGTAGAACCACTCTTTTAACACAGTTAGAATCCTTCTTATTTTATTTGGATATCAAATGTTTTATTTTCCCCAAAGCACATCATTGTCTTACATCTCTCCTTCTGATAGCTATTGCTTTTTTCAATAAGCTACTTCTCATCACCCTAACAATAATTAACAGTTGAAGACGTAATACACGCCAAACACTATCCTGACTCATGAACTACCTACTAGGTACAATTTAGGAAGCATCTACCCATAATGTTTCATTATGATCCCAGCCAATGGTTCACCAAACCTGCACTTCCATCAGAAAGACCTAGGGACCATTCTCCCCCCATCATCCCTTTAAAATCAACTCAGGAGCATTTAAAATTACAAATGTCAAGAATCTGCCCCCAAATAAATGACTGAATGAGACTTTCCAAAACATTGTTTCAAATTCCAATCTTTTAAAAAGATTCTCATAAAAGACTAATATGAAGTCAGGCCTCGGAACCACTGCTATATACCATATTTCAACATACATAATTATATATAATATGTTCTATGAAAATTATCTCTGCAAGAGTGACAGGAAAATACCCAAGATTCTCAAGTTCCCTTTATCTGTTGAAATAAGAAGTCTTTACTTGTATAGTCTGATGTTGTAAAGTGTCCGCTTGGAATTATTATACAATGGATATGCTTTGAATGTTAAGTGAAAGTCCTATTATGAGGTAATTAACAAGTATCATGAAAGTGGCTGCAAAACTCAAAACTTCTATACAGAGTAACAAACACATCTGGCTCTTTTCCCCACATGCCATCATGTTCACATTTTGGAAAGTCAGATGTCACCAAAAGGCCCTTCTACTCAAACATTCACTGATGTGTCCAGAATTTGAGAGATGTTTCTCAGTGCCGGGGGGGAAGATGAAGAAGATATGAGAGCTTCTGCTTCTCTGGGGCTCACCCCAGGGAAACTCCAAACTCACACACACAGGCCCATGGTTAAGAGTTAGGAGTGGGGGACAGAACGGCAGTTTCAGGGGTTCCCCTCCACATTTCAGATGAGGTCTCACAGGTTTTGTGCCTCTTCCCCAGGGAGGGCTTCCTCCCCAACCCCATCCTACCTAAAGAAGCAACATCCACTTCTGCTTCTTACTCTCTCAGCAAATGCTTCTTTTTTTGTAGCACTTAATCCTACTCCTAATCATTTGTCTTGTTTTTTTGTTTGTCGTTTCTCCTGGAGGGCACGGTCCTTCGTATGTATTACATTCTCAGTGTCTGGCATATAATAAGTGCTCAAAAAACTTTTGTTCAATGAACGATGGATGAGTGGATGAGTGGAAGGAAAGATGAAAAATAGATGGAAGAGTTACAAAATAAAAAAAGATCACGTAAGGAAGAAGTTATGAAATATAATTTGATGACAGGCATTTAATTAATTAGGAAGTCAATAGGCAGTAGTGGGGCTCACGATTGTATACTTTTCATTTGGAAGCTTTCAGTTGCTGAGGACAACTTATTTTCATGGATAAAGTACAAGGATACAAAGCTACAGGAACTGGCAGCCCAGTAGTTCTAATTTGAAAACACTCACAGCAGGACTGAGGGAAATTTTTAATGACTATGTATCTGCAGAAATAAGTGTTCAGTACCACTAGATCAAGTTTATCTCTTTCATTCTCTTTCTTTTTTTTTTTTTCTTCCTACCAAGAACATAATCTCCCTATAACAATGATGGGACAGCATCTTCTGAAAGACTGCTCATTGTACCCAGCTCACAAAGAAGCCCTTTAAGGGCTTCACACACACAAGACCAAGATGATCCCAGGTAAATTTAATCTAGGCTCCTGTTGCCATTACCAAAGAACTATTTAGATTTAGAGGAAAAAAAATAATGCTTTTCCAAACTATTTAGAAAACTCTGTCCTGAGAATACAAATATAATCTACAAAAAGAGGCACTTAAATGCTGGCTGAAGTAAATTTTTAAGCAATTAATGAAGGGAGAAATATTTGAAATAATAGTTGGTCTTTCATAAATAATCAATACAAGAGATTAGTTCCTTACCTTCAGCTCTCTGATATTATCTGTTAGAGTTCACTTCAAAAGAAATACTTGCTCTCCATTAAAGGCAATTCGGAGGCTGTTTCTTTGCTATCTATCAATGGCAGTGGGGTCTTTGCAATAAGCAGAACATAATCCACCAAAAAAGCCAAGTTCGTGAGGCAACACACACTTGAGGAAGGAAACACGGATGGAGATTATGCTGCTTTGATGGCATTTTCTCAAAAAAGAAATTTAGTAAAAATGCAATTACTTTTCTTATCAAGGTAAATAAATAGAAAAAGATAAGGCTGTTGCCATGGAGGCAGGGGTGCAAAGTTATTCACACTAGGATTTTATAATAAGTCAAATCTTCCACTTCAGGACTTTAAAATCACTTTGAGTGTTTTCCTCTCAATTCAGTGGTGAGATCCTAACTTATTTAAAAAGAAAAATACAGATTTCTCTTTCACTGTAGTGACTCTTTTTTAAGTAATTAAACGAATAGCAAAGAAGCCCATAGAGTCTCTGCTTATCCTAATGGTGTTGGGGATGGAAACAGTAGGGTGCAACCCTGTGGTCATCATGAAAGACATCAGTTTCATTCTTCTTCCCAGAGTTAAGATATTAAAATATGTTAAAAGAAGACAAATTCAGCTCTGACAAGTGGCCTCCACACACTCTCTGGGCTGAGGTCCTGGCTACTGAGGCAGGTGAGTCCACCCTTCTCCAGATTCTCACTCAGGGCATCAGCAACTGAAAGAACCACCTGACCCTTTATGGCTCAAGGGGAACTGGAAAAGCGAGGAAGACAGAGAAAACACAGGCACTTTGCCAATTAGCCTTTCTGTTCCATTCATGGAGGTTTCCTATTTGTATTATAAAAACTGAACTAAAGGTAGAGATAGATTTTTCTCATGGACAATCACAACACCATGGTGGAAGGTGATATGAAAGTGTGCCAGGTATGATAACTCTCATCTGTACAACATGTGGTAAGAATCCAGGGCAGGGGCTTTAGCCTGTGAGGGGTCCACTATTTCATAAATAAGTGAATAGGTGCTCAAGTCTCTCTTGCTTAACGATCTAAACTCAGCATCATCTTTTAGCTGGAGACAGCATTGTGTGGCGGTGGACTGTAGACACACACATACCCCACGCACTATGTTCACCTCGTAGCTTTACCCTGGGCAATTCACTTCATTTCTGAGTCTCGAAATCCACATCTGTAAAATGGAGATCGCTATTACATCACCTGTTTAGTAGGGTATGTGAGTAAATGAAGTGAGGTATGAAAAGTACCTAGCACAGTGCCTGCAAAAAAAATCGCACTCAATCAATATTATCCAAGGGAAAAGGCCACTTTCAGAACACTACGGCACAAGAAGTGAGTCCTTGGAGCCTCAAAGAACTTCAACTTGTAGGACAAATAAAAGTTATTATTAAGAGACAAAAGTGAAAGGGCGCCCCTAGTGGTTCAGTGGTAAAGAATCCGCCTGCCAATGTAGGAGATACAGGTTCAATCCCTGGCTAGGAAGATCCCACATGCCACGAAGCCAACTAAGCCTGTACCCAACAACTACTGAGCCTGTGCTCTAGAGCCCGGGAACTGCAGTTACTGAGCCCATGTGCCCCAGAGCCCGATCTTCACAACAAGATAAGTCACCACAATGAGAAGCCTGCAGGCTGCAATAAAGACTAGCCCCCCTCTTCACAACTAGAGAAAAGTCCGTGCAGCAACAAAGACCCAACACAGCCAAATGTAAATCAATTATTTATAAAGAGAAAAAAGTGAAAATGTTTTTGAAACATGGTATTTGAAGATGGTATGCAGACTGAAAATAAATGTAAACTCAGAAAAGGTCCAGAGATATTTGTGGATAACATATTCACTCATAATCAAAAACCAAAAACTAAGATGTTGATGGGGATCTGAAACTTATTCTGAGAGTGTACAACTATTGATGCCTTTTTAATGGTTGTCTTAGCTACAGACAAAACTGCTAGCCCAGAAAACCTTCAATGTGTCAAATACTTTTTTAATTTGTATTTTAACATTATAAACATATTCGTAAGTCATGAAGGAAATAACGTACTTAAATAAGCAAAATATAACAAATGAAACTTCTGTGTTCAAAAGAAAGATCTCCATAGGTTAAATTTATGTCAGTAGTCAAAATTTCCCAAACTTCCAAAGCATCTCAATACTTAAAGTGAAGTGAAGTCACTCAGTTGTATCCGACTCTTTGTGACCCCGTGGACTGTAGCCTACCAGACTCCTCCGTCCATGGGATTCTCCAGGCAAGAATACTGGAGCAGGTTGCCATTTCTCAATACTTACCCTTACACTAATGACATCCTATTTCAGTTATGCTGAACAAATAGGATTTGAAATGAGAAAAATAATATTTGCACAGGAATCCTTCCTGTATATTGATTAAATCTAATCAATCACAATAAACTTGATACACAATAGCATTCTGCATCTAACTTACACTCTAAGGAGTCTTGCCTATAATCAAAGTGTATATTTATGTTGATAGTAAAATGTTAAAATAACCAATATTTTAAATTAATAGCCTGTGTAATTTCAAGTAATACTGCTATGTAGTGATACAAAGGAAAAAAGACATCTTTGCTCGACAAAATTAAGTTATAAGTCCTTAAAAAAAAATAGTGCCTATCAGAACTATCTAATTCTTGCTTTGACATTTACCAAGTACTTATTACCTGCCAGGTATTAAAGATGAGGCTGGTGATGGAGATGCAGAGAATCACCACCACTTTCAATCAAGCTTATTAATAAGCTCCTCATATCAAGTAACACTGGTTCATTTTTAAAAGATAAGGATATAACATTGCAAAGCAATTATACTCCAGTAATAAAATTTTAAAAATTTCAGAACAAAGAAAAAACATACATATGGGCAAAATTATGAATAAAATCTAGAAAAATCAAAAAATTCTTATTAAAACTCATTTATTCAACAAGTCTTTATTGAGCACCTACTTGTCCCAAGCATTATTGAATATACTTGAGATACATTAATGATATACCATGGCACTTAGATTATGAAGCCAGACATGTTTTAGAGTATCTCTGAATGCTCAAATCATTTACTAATTTAAATAGGTAATTTGGAAATTACTTGAATTTACCATCTTAAAGTACCATCTACAATGACATTCCCATTAACAAAATCATTTGCTTTCTAATACTGGATCAAGGATCAGTGCATTTTCATTTCCTAGTGGGCCAGGCAGAAAATTTGAAAAATCTGAAAAAATCATGAGATCATGTCTCTCTCCGCCTCTTTTTTAAAAAAAGAGACAGGGGAAGACAGAAGGTAGAGAATTCATCATATCCTCACACTGATAACTGTGCCTTTTATTTGCATATCATACCTCATGTTTATTTAAATGAAGAAACAGAGGGAAAGGGAGTGAAGTGAGTAACTTGCTCAGAATCAAGATGTTGATGAACTGCAAATTCAGAGTTTGAAAACTCCAGAGCCCACATGCTTCTCACTATGGTTCTCTGCTCTGTTTCTGTGAGCCACTCAACAATCACAAAAGCAAACTAATTCTAAAACTAGAACTTTGCACTGGAGTTGCCTCTTTAGTTGTCTGCTCCCCACACCCTACACTGGTGTCTGAATTCCAAGAAGGAATAACCCATTCTGTTTAGTTCCCTCTTCATTCTTTAACCAGACACAATTCCAGATCCAGTGAAAGAACCCAATAACTAGTTGTCAGTGGGTTATGTGAATAATGAAATTGATCATGGTGCATTTTCTAATCACTTTTGACTATGATCTACCTTTAAAAAAACACAAGCAGGAAATGAAGCAGGCTTCCCTGAATATTTATACCAAACATGAGTTAAAGTAATGGTATTCACTAGAAACAGAAAAGACAGACACACTGCTTGTCCTCAATTAACTTAATCTAGTTGGGAAAGAGAGTGAGAAAATATGAATATCAGCACAATTTCTTCTTGTTAATAGGAGAAGTATATAGCAGTGCTCAGAAAATAAAGAATTATTGAAAAAGGCTTTTGGGGGGAGACAAGCTTTGGACTTTGGGGGAGCATGACAAACTCCTCTGGAAAAGATGGCAAATTGTGAGCAAAGCTTCTCAACTTGTGGGATACAGGATGATCTCAAATGGAGACACAGAGACTCCACATTAAATGACCATGGAATTACCAGAGAGAAAGGCCTTTTCAAATCTCTTTTCATCCCACGAAAAGTGTCTGTTTGATGCTAACGTGTCTTCAATCTTGCAATACTTGCCCTTTGTAACAAAAACAGTTCAGATCTCAGACTGAGGCCCTTCTTGACAATACATCCAGTAAGGATCTAACTGTTTTCTTCCAATTTCATTATATTTCTTTTACACACGCATCCATCTGTCATTGCCATTTAATACAGCATTTCCTTTCAATATGTGTTTTTAATTTATTTAAGCCATCATATGGAATGTGGGGGCAAAGGTCATGAAGTTAGGATGAGTATGGCTCAAATTTGGGAACCCTGATTAAGAGAAATGAAGAATGTGCCAGAACTCTTCCGTGGAAACGAGATCAAACATAGCCCACAAATAGTGGCTACTCTATTTCAGTGAGAAGCAAACAGCTACAAAGAATTCCAGTCTGATAAAGGAAATCATGTAGGGCTCTGAAATCACAGTACATGGGCCTAGCCCTAATCGCTTCCTAACTGTGGGAAATGAACATGACTGGCAGATAGGATTCCATACAGGAAAACCAGGGGCCAGGCCAAGGAGGACAGAGAATATCACAATGGAAGTGGACAAGCCACAATTGTTGATAGTGCCTGTAAACAAGACCTCCGTCCAGAAAAAGAAAAGGCAAGGCTGTTAGAACAAAATGTCAGGCATGCTGGATGTTGATGCTTCGATATATTACGACCTCCCCTCTCACACTGTGAAGGTCACTTTGGCCTGCATTATCTCCTGGGGCACAAATAAAGCTTATAGCCCATCTTTGTTTTGGTTTAACTTTTTAATCTAATTTCATAATGAAGTACCAAAGGAGATCCCCAGAATGGAGTTGTTGGTTTTGTTTTTTTTTCTTCCCCCTCTAGCTGTATAATACTTTCATACACTAGATGGAGCCAACTTTATAATGCTTTGGGATTCACACACAGGTTAGTGCTGGACATGAAAAAATATTAACTCATGCATATGGAATCTAGAAAGATGATATTGATGAACATACTCGCGGGGCAGCAGTGGAGATGCAGACATAGAGAACAGACTTGTAGACACAACGGGGGAAGGAGAGGGTGGGACAAACCGACAGGAGCATGGAAACATATATTATCATATGTAAAATAGATAGTGAGTGGGGATTTGCTGTGTGACAGAGGGAGCTCCACCTAGTGTTCTGTGACAACATAGAGGGGTGGGATGGGCAGGGAGGTGGCAAGGAGGTTCAGGAGGGATGGGACATATGTATACCTGGGGCTGAGTCATGTTAATGTATGGCAGAAACCGACACAATATTGTGATGTCATTATCCTCCAATTAAATAAAATTAAAAAAAAAGAAGATATGGGAGAACCATGCACCACCTAAATATATTTAAAATTTTGAAGATCAAAGTTTTAAAGATCAAAATGTCCCATCATTTTACCACTCTGCCTGTTTTCCATAACTCTTAAGCCCAAATTAATATCAAACTATTAACAAAGCTGTAAAAATATGTCTGAAATATGATCATCTTATAGTTCACTGGCACTTTTAATTTTGGTTTATTAACAAGTATTTATTATAGTTTTTTAAACTTATTTTTTTTAATTGTTTTTTTCCTTTGCTTTGGGAGAAATGGAAGCAATTTATAAATGCAGTAGGCATGACTCATCAGACCCAAAAAGTTGACCTCTAGGATGGGGGGGGAAGAGCAAGGGAGCGGCAAGTACACAGATACTACCTCTAGGCTTGCACAGTCCCTGAGCGGAGAGAAAGCACTCACTGGCACGAGGTCACACAGCCAAGGCACTTGTAAGAGGAAATGGCTGATCTCCAGGACCAGGGAAGGTCCCCTGCCAACTGACTAGAACACTCCTCTATCTAACCTGGAGCCCGGATGGGGCCACAGGGAAGCAAGAGGAAGGTTACAGTGATGATTCCACCTGTCAGTCACGGTAACTCAATGCCTTTTCACTGAATCCTTATCTTTTAAAATCGTGGCTCTTCAAGGAGACACTTTTGTCCCCAGGGGACATCTGACACTGTCTGGAGACACTTTTGGTTGTCACAAATGGGGACACAGGGACTTCCTTGGCGGTCCAGTGGTTAGGACACCGCCTTCCAAGTGCAGGGGGCAGGGGTTCCATCCCTGGTTGGGAGTTGAGATCCCACATGTCTCCTGGCCAAAAAAATCAAAACATAAACAATATCGTAACAAATTCAATACAGATTTTTTGGAAACTAGGGTGACGAGCGCTATGACCATCTAGTACGTAGAGACTTAGGGATGCTATTAAACACCTTACAGGGTTCTGCACAGCTCCCACAGTAGAGACAATCCAGCCCTTGGTGTTCAATATTGCCGAGGCTGAGGAACCATTTTAAAGCAAGCAGCTCTGCCAGACGGGAGACAAAGGAGCTCCAACTCGTAAACGCCAAATAAATAAACCAAAATTTCAGGGTTTTTACCAGACAGCTTTTAAAGCCAGTAGGACAGAGTACACTGACCCATTGCGCCTACACTTCAGACGCTCCTTGGGCTGCCCTTCTGGAGTCAGAACATCACCCAACCCCAGTCCCCTGAAAACCACCTACTGCTCCATTCCTGAAGCTTTGTCTTTTTCAGAATCCCAAATAAATGTGATCATTTAAAACATAGACTTTTGAGTCTGACTCCTTTCCCTTAACATGTATGTTTGAGTTCAGTCCATGCTGTGGCAGGTATTGGTATCTATTTGCATGTTAATATTCCACTGTATGGATGAACCATGGCTTACGTGTCCTTTAACAGGTGAAAGGACATTTGGGCCGTCTCCAGATTTTGGTGATTGTGAATAAAGTTACCATACTTTTTAAGACTTTTTTTTTTAAGAGTATTTGCAAATAACTCACTAAAGGTCACAGTTACCAGAGATGTAAAGACAAAGTATACACTCAAAAAAAAAAACTACGGGAAAATAGGAGCCAACAATTTTTCTCCTCATGTCAATGCACCCAGCTCACAATACATTTTCTGTAAAGAGATTTTACTAACTACTTTTTCTATATTTAGTGACCATTAATGGACCAACTAAAGCACTTTTCTAAAGGCTGCTTCTTGCCAACATGACCCTATGGCCACACTACTATAAATAACATGTAAGCCGTGATCTGTGTACAGCTACTCATCAGTGTTATACGTAGACTAGTGATTATGCTCTGCTGGTCTCTGCCTTTCATCTGACCTATTGGACTTACCTGAGACGCACAGAGGGGACAGTAAGTGACAGGTCTGGCACTCAGGGGTTCCAAGAACATGCAAGGAGAAAGGCTACTGCAATGATTATGCAGAAGGGTGGCTACAGCTGCACTTTTTTCTGTTGATTTAAACACAAAGAAGCATATGTCCAAATCCTCGGGGGGCAGAGTGCCCACATCCCAAATTTCCATTAGCTGGCACTTCATGAACCTAAGATACTACACAGCCAGGGTTGAGGCCAGGGGGAAAGGAAATGCCCAAGAGCAACATTTCAGGGAGATCTCAGCTGAACCTGTCACCTTGACTAGAGAAAGCATGCTGGTTTTAAGCTCTGAAAACTGAAAGTGGCAAGATAAATATTTTTGTAATATCACCATGATAGTAACTAGAAAAATCAAGAGAAACTCATACTCTAGCCCATTTCAAAGTTCCTCAGTAATAATAGTAATAGCAGCTAATTATAGGTAGTATGCCAAGTACTCCTGTGCTAGGCATTTTACACAGCACACTTTGAGGTATTCCTCAATAACAACCCTCTCACAGCAACACGATTATGATGTCCCTTTTACCAATGAGAAAAGTGAAGTTTTGAGGTGACTGGATCACTGGCTAGACTGTTTGCAGAGACGAAATTCAATCCAAGGCACAGTCTGGCTCTCGATCCATGTTCTTAACCTCCAGGCCATACCCCATGGTCCTACTTTTAGAGACATTCATTTATCCAGGTACTCAGGGGGGCGGGGAGTGGGGGGGTGGGAAGTATCATTATAGCCATCNCTTCAGACAGTAATCCATAAATACTGGTTTTTCACAGAAGCAATTTGAGAAGAAGCATTGAGTAGCATCATGTACAAGGTTAGATTCCCTGGTGAGGACCTGGAATGAGGTGCCTGTTAAGTTCAAGGTCATTTGCTTTACTAGATAGTCTATCCAGCAATAGGACTGAAGTTTGTGAATGTTGAAGAACCTACCAGCCACAAGCCAAGGAAGGATACAACGGTACAACCAAATGTTTCCAAAAAAAAAAAAAATAATAATTAAAAGAAAAACCAAATTGTCCTATATCTCTTCCAGGTCAAGAACAAAAGGACACACAATCTCTAGGCCACACAATGATGGTCCCCGGAATCAATGGGGTGCTAAAAGGGCAGTTGGGTTCCAAAGTAGGCTCTTGACATGCCTAGAACTGGCGCAACTTGATTTTGTCTATTTCATATAGAGCTAGTTCTGTTACGATGCTCATTTTGAAAATGCAAATCTGCTCAAACATGACTGCTACATTAGAGGGGAATTTGAGCATAACCCACGTGAACTTGGTTTGGTCACCAAGGAACAGTAAGTGAACACAGAAAACCACACCCTGCTGAATTAAGTAGTGTACAAATACACAAGATGTATATACTGCAAACATCTGCCTGCTACTTCAGTTTACCATGTGTATTACAGACCACAACCACCCAGTACTTGGCTACAACTTCCCACTCAATTTCAGACAAGCCTACTTATACCGCTTCACTAGAGTATACAACCTGCAATCCTTCCCACAACTCCCTTCACAAAAAAAATACTAGGTCTTCTCAAGACAAAGCTTGAAAAGTTGTGTTGTATTTGCATACTGCTTAACCATTTAGCAAGTGTAAAACTCTGTTTTTCTAAGGTTCCTATCTTTCCTTTATGTTCTTGAGGAAGTTTTTGAGTTCTGTGCACCTATAGGCTATAGGGGCCCCTATAGACTCTGTATTATCTATTGTATGATTTCCCATTATCTAGTGGTTTTTGTTTGTTTAAGTCTTTTTTAGAAATGTGTATGTTTTGTTAGAGCAGATCATACTGGGATACTAAATGTTATTTGAGAAAGAAAAAATGATTTCACTAGAATATAAGTTTTCCTCGAAGCTGTCATGTTGCCCAACTCCAAGCAACATCACTGACATCTGATGTGTATCATTTTCATTATAAATTAACTCAGCATTTAACAAATTATTATGTAAGGCCTAATATGTGCCATGAAAGGACTACATTTCAAAGGATGCATGTGCTCACTTTGGAAAAATACATGAAAGCAAAAAACTGTATAAAAAATAAAAATCATTCATTATCAAAAGTAAACATTTCGACGTTCTTCCTTTCAGTCTTTTCTCTTTGCACATATAAACACCACTATCCTTGCTACATGCACAATTTTCCTGGCCTGTTTATCTTAACTAGGTTTTAAAACTGGCCTGACACTTTTTAACAAAATATGCTTACATTTCTTTTTTTAAAAAAACAAAGTGTTGCCAGGTTGACTCAATTATTTAAAGTTAACTGAGCACGCACTATCTGCTGAGCAATGTGTTACATGCAAATTAGAATATTCAATAGATTGGGTTTAGCCATCCAGAGACTTTCTTAAAGTTTCCAAATCTGGCATAGTTGCAACATTTCTTACCCTTAAGATTAATTACTATTTTCGACCTAGTTCTAAGATTGGTTAAAAATATAAATTATATAAATAGCACATTTGGAAAAGAAAATGGACTTGTTATTATCAGCCGCCTGCAAATTACAGCTTTAAGAATTGCATTCTGCCCTTGTATCTGTCACCTTTTCAAATATTGTACCACTAGAATTAATGATACAAAACAAAGCTGTATTTGAATATTTCTAAGTAGTAAATACACACATTAAAATGTCATGAAGACTGCCTACTAGTTTTCCCTCTTTATTTCTTCCAGGAAGGTTATTTTAAGATTTTATTTTGTACGTGTGTGATGATGGATTTAAGAGTTGGGTAAATTATGAGGAAGATAAAGATAGATACAGATACACCTAAATATCTGTGTGTGTGCATCAAAGACTGTGCTCAAATGTGTGTGTGTTGTGTGTACATATTTTCTTGAGTTTTCTTTCCCACAAACTGAAACATATATGTCATTCTATATATTTAAGTTGAATTTGCTAACAAGCAACTAGGTGTGGAAAGCTGTTTGGGGTTGCATCTTGTCAGTTGATGAGATGCTGAGAAAGACTAAGAAATGAGGGCAACAAGGGACAAAACTCAAAAGAGGTGAGATAACCCAGACACATAATGTGCTCTGAAATCACTGATTCTAATCCTCTCTATAAAACATTTTAAAAATAAAACAATTATAATTTTTTTTTAATTGACTACTTAGCTAAACCACTATTCAGGTTCCACACCAAGGGAGGGAGGGAACATTGGCAAAGGTCACAGGGTTACATCTTCAGGTGCCATTCAGGTGCCAGTCTTCCCCACACTTCATGCTTCTCTGTGTCTCTCATTGAAAAAAGACCAATGTCTTACTATGATAGCCATTTCCAGGTGGTAGTGAGCTAAGCCTCCAGTCGAGATTCCTGTTCTTCTTAAAGTACTCATGTATGTGTGACATGGTGGATTAAATATTCCAGCTTGCCTCCAGGCTTTTCTCAAACCTCATACCAATTCACCTTGAATATCCATAGAAGCAGTCTTGGAAAGACAACGTTTGCAAAGGGACGAACGTGAACCCCATAACTTTTCCACCAAAGCACGTTTCAGCTGAAGAGCCACATCCTTGCAAGCCCCAAGAAGGAAGGCCTAGGAGAATGGTCTGAGTTCACCATCAGCAAGGGAGAGGTCTCCAGGCAGCCTTACATTTTATCTCACATTCTACTCTCTAATATCCCCTTGCTTTTATCGGCAGGAAACAGTGCTTAAGTTACTGACTAGTTGAATTATGGAGGCTTTTGTGCCTGTATCCCAAATATTCGAGAACTATGGATGCTCTGAAAAAGATGGGCCATATTAACCTCCAACTCCATGCAGCCCTTGGCATTAGGTTTCAGACTTCCACTAAGAACACAAATGCTTTGATTTTTTTAAAGCTCAAATGTGCATGTTAAAAAAAAAAAATTCAGCTCCAATGCCCTTACTCCTTTTTATCTATCAGTGTTTCTTGAGGAAGGGTTATATTTAGAGCAGATCAATTTTCCCCTTCATGGGTACTAAACATTAATGGACAGAAATCTTGAGGCACATCCCCTTCTGAGCCCACAGAGATGTCTCTGCCACTCGGAAAAGCTCTCAGCCCGGGACATGCCCCAGCCCTCACATCACAGTGACATCCTCCAGCCCGAGAGCTGGAGAGGAATGGACATGGGCAATATAGCCACAAACACACCAGGCAGAGATGCAACTGGGCTCCTCCAGCCCCTCCAGCCCAGACTCATTGGTACCCTCCTCCATTTAGAGAGCTATTCAGACCCCATCATTCACCAGAGTGTCCTAAAAAGATACAAAGAAGATAAAGTCCTTAACTGTGCTAGATACCGGAAGAAAAAAACAAAAAAAAGCAGCCACAAAATGAAAACTGCCTTTTAAAAGTAGCTACAGTTAAACATTAAAAAAAAAGGAAAAATCACATGCTTTTGCTCCCCGTACTACAGCTAATGAAAAGGGGCATTTAACATCTAGTGGGAAAAGCAATGTTTTATAATTTCACCAGCAACTACTACAAAGAT
Organism: Neotragus pygmaeus; assembly: GCA_006410875.1. Lineage (NCBI taxonomy): Eukaryota > Metazoa > Chordata > Mammalia > Artiodactyla > Bovidae > Neotragus > Neotragus pygmaeus. Next base: position 2,072,972 of record SJYV01003135.1, read on the forward strand.
CATTTGTAAGAGCTTGGCGAATCCTTACTTCTTCTAACCTCAAGAACCAAACCTTCTCTGAGGTCAGAATCCAGGGACTTATTCTAATGTTGAATGTTCTCCTGAGTCCCTTTAAAAGAAAAAAAAAAAAGTAAAAATGAACTTCACATTGACTGATGCATGACATTGTTTTAATCAAAAAAAAAAAAAATGTGCAAGTTGAAATCATTATAACATGTCATAAAGCATCAGTAATAGCCACTCAGCAAGAACTAAACCGTTTTTAAGGTCATAAACAGGCACATATAGCACGCTACGCTAATTTATTAGAAACATCCTCTTGAAAAGAAGGGTCACTGAGGGCTCTGGTTCAATCGCACTGCTCTCCACATGCCAGCCGTAGAACTTACATATGACCTTTGCAATTCCCCTTGCAATCCTTTCAGCACTCAAGACATTTCACTTTAAAAACTAGGGGGAGGTGAGGTAAAGCCATAAAAACCAGTAGCAGGAACACCAGAATATGCTGGAATAAGATAAATGTCTTTCTCACAGAAAGAAACACAGGCACTGTTAACAAAAGCAATCCAGTGCAAAAGGCAACGAGTCAGCTCTCCTTGACCACGTATATTTTAAACTCAGAAAAGCAAAATCAGACTTACCCTGGGAAGCCATCCTATAGGCTGACTCAGTAAAGTAGCCTGTCGACAAGCCAAAAACAGCTACAAATCAGGGCTCCAAAAACTCACGGGGTTTAATCCTCTCATCCACCTACTGACCCCTGCTAGTACGTATGCATCTGGCTTTTGTTGAAGCCACTTCTGCAAACGTACAGAGGATGAGTAATCGTTCAGACTTCGTACAACATGCCAAACCCATCACTAATAACAGTAGATTCATTTACTCATCACATTTTTGAGTGCCTTGATTTTATTTTTTTAAGCAAAATTAGTGTTTTTGCTGATGTGAATTCTCTGTCACTAGACCATGCATGTATTATCCAAAAGGCAATAGGCTGCATGGTGTGTGCATAATGTTTTCTGGGTCCCTGCCAGCAGAGAGAAATACTGAACTAATTTGTAAAGGCATAGCCTGTTTGATAAACTAGGCTTTAATATGAATAATACCACTACTTTCCTAAATAAAACCTCCACCCAATTCTACCCTTTCATTGAAAAAGGCAATCACTTTTTTATAATAATTAGAAACACTAAAGAAGAAGATACTCAAGCATAAATTCATCTTTCACTGTCATCCCCATCCAATCCCTTCTCTTAGAGATAATCACGACTAACAATATTCAATGTATCGTTTCAGAAATTTCCATATACACAGTACACATCTGTATACACACACACACACACACACACACACACACACACACTCTTCAGAATAACTCCTGGGGGCTGATGAGTCTTGGATGTCAGAATTTTCTAGATTTTGTAACACATTAAAGTATATACGGAGTGTGATATCCCTAGAGAGATCAGGGCAACAGCTCATAATCAAATGTACTAATATTTCTGCCAGAAAACATGAATATTCAATTAAGTGAGATAATAAAGACTATAAATACCCTCGTGTCATTTCAGGTCAGATAATTCTTCTAAATGAGATTTAAAAAAAAATCATTCGATACTCAGAAACTTTTCAATTTTGGAACTGTGGATAAAGGATTCCAGCACTATAGGTTTTCTTCCAGTTACTTACCAAGTTTTGAAAATGTTTTTTTAATAAAAACGGCTCATGATAAGAAATGTTTAAAATGTTTATGAATAAAATTAAAGTCACATGTAAAAATCCCACCACACAGAGAACTGAGCTTTAATTCACTCATATGTTGAGTGCCTCCTGGGAGTACAGACTCAATACTCGTAGCAACTGAACAACACCAATAACACAATAAAAACTTAAGGCAAACACAAATCCTATTTTATTTTTAAAAAAATTTTACTGGAGTATAGTTGGTTTACAATATTGTGTTACTTTCAGGCATATAGCAAAGTGAATCAGTTATACATATATTCACTCTTTTTTACATTCTTTTCCCATATAGACCATTACAGATTATTAAGTAGAGTTCCCTGTGCTACACAGTAGGTTCTTATTAGTTATCTATTTTTATATACGTAGTATGTATATGTCAGTTCCCATCTCCCAATTTATTCTCCCACCCCTCATCTCTTGGTAACCATAAGTCTGTTTCCTACATTCGTTCTACTTGTTTTTAAGTTCCATTTGTACCTGGGTTTTCTTTTAAGATTCTATATACAAGCGATATCATGTAATATTTGTCTTTCTTTGACTTACTTCACTCAGTATGATAATCTCTAGGTCCATCCAAGTTGCTGTAAATGGCATTATTTTGTTCTTTTTATTGCTGAGTAATATCCATTGTATATATGGACCACATCTTCTTTATGCAATCTTTTGTTGATGGACATTTAGGTTGCTTCCATGTCCTGGTTACTGTAAACAGTGCTGCGGCAAACACTGGGGTGCGTGTATCTTTTTAAATTTCAGTTTTCTCTAGGTATATGCCTCAGAATAGGATTTGCTGGGTCATGAGGTAGCTCTACTTTTTGCTTTTTAAGGCATCTTCATACTGTTCTCCATAGTGGCTGTTATCAATTTACATTCCCACCAACAGCGTAGAAGGGTTCCCTTTTATTATTTTTTTTAATAATAATATCTATCTTGAAAAAATTTTCCTGAAAAAGATACAAACTCTTTCATTTGCTCATTCATTGACTCAAACATTTATTTGAGCTTCTATTATATGTCACAAACTGTGCTAAATACCAAGTACTTCGGTGGCCAAATGTAGCATATAAAACTACCAGATATCAGATTAAATCTGAGTTTCAAATAAACCAGACATATTTCAGTACAGCATGTTCCACATTTGAGACATACATTTTTACAGATATGGTTTTTAAGTATTTGAGATATACTCATGTTTTTTGTATGTTCCATATTTGGACGGATTTATATTAAAAATATTACTCATTTTGATCTGAAACTCAAATTTTAGTGGATATATGTCATGTACATGAAACAGGCAGAGTTCTTGTCATCATGAACCCTCAGTCTAGCACTTAGGAGTGGAGGAAGGCAGGTGGACAGGTAATAAATAGGCAAACAACTACACACAGAGTGTAAATAGAAAAAAAAAAAGGGCTATGAAGGTGATAAGTTGAGCAATTAAGATGGAAATGGCTTCCCTCATGGCTCAGTGGTAAAGATTCTGCCTGCCAAGGCAAGAGATGCGGGTTTGATCTCCAGGTCAGAAAGATTTCCTGGAGAAGGAAATGGCAATCCACACCAGTATTGTTGCCTAAGAAACAATAGATCCTAAGATCTATTGCCTAAGATCCTGGTGGGCTACAGTCTTTGGGGTCATAAAAGACTCAGAAGAACAGGTATTTAAGTATAGTGTTCTTAAGGAAAGGCTTGTCTAGGAAGCAAACTGAGGAAAGATCATGCTGAAGGAAATAACCTCATCGTAGTAGAGCAGTTTGCATAAGACTGTGCCCGGTAGATGCTCAGTAACTGCTCATTTATTCCTTGGCAGTGTCAGAACTTCCATCTCTTGACTCACCCTTGTCTGGCCCTATGCCTTGAGATTAAGGGAAATAGTTAGAAAAGGTTTATATTGACGGGGCTTCCATGGTGCTTCAGACGCCACAGAATCTGGCGCAATGTGGGACACCTGGATCCAATCCCTGGGTCAGGAAGATTCCGTGGAGAAGGAAATGGCAACCCACGCCAGTATTCTTGCTTAAAGAAAACCCATGGACAGAGGAGCCTGGCAGGCTCCAGCCCATCGGTTCACAAAGAATCAGACAACACTGAGCAAATACCATTTTCACTTTCACACATAACGCTGACCACCAACGGTTTTCTCCTTCACGAAGTCTGGCAGCCACCATCTGTCTGCAAGCTCACGAGAGGTCCAGAGCCAGGACATCCCAGGACAGCCCCCTTGAATGCCTGACCCACAGAAACCATGACAGATAATGAGGTGATAGTTATTATTTTCAACCACTATGTTTTACTATGACTTGTTATGCAGCAATAGTAACCAAGTGTTGGCAAGAATAGGGGCCACTCAGAACTCTTAGCCCCTGCTGGTAGAAATGAAAGTTGGGGCAAATGCCCTGGGAGGGTGTTGGTGGTACCTAAGAAAGCAGACACACATCCCCAGAGCATTACCCCCTCTTCCACTCCCAACGTCACTGCTACACTTTTGCTTCTCACCATTTCCCACAATATAGCCCCTTCCTCCCTTCTCTGCTGGATTTGCAACATCCCCACCACCACTTACATACACAGCCCCCAGACTGATCTTCCTAAAGCTCACCTTTCACCATGCCAATCTGCAGCTACAAAAGTCTTCCATATATAAACTTAATAAACATTTGCTGGTTGATTACTTGTAAGAATCGAATCTAGGGAGTTTTATTAACTTGGCATTGAGGATGAAAAGACAGAATGCAAATAAGCCAGGCAATTCAGAGTTTACAAGGCAGCCCCTTGAAATGCCCTCCAAAAGAAAAAAAAAAATGAAACCATTGCCAGAAATTCCAACTGTTGTGAAATACGTATGTGGAAATACATCTCAAGGACCTATTACTATCCATTCAAATAGAACGTCACCAAAAAAAGATTGAGTACTGTTATCATGGTGACAACCAAGATCAGATTTGCATAGTGAAGAATAAATTTCAAACCTGAAAGCTCTTCCATCACATGGAAAGTGTAGACAAACAGTGTATAGAAAATAAAGAGGAAGAAAAAGAGAAAAAGGAAGAGAAGGGAGGACAACCTTTAACCTTCTCCAGAACGTTCTGTTAATGCTCTGCTCTTTGATGATTGTCTGGGACTGCATCATTAGTGGTGGTAACAATGGGAGGTAACAACAAGAACTGTCATTTACTGTGTTCCTGCCACATGCAGACATTATGCTGAGCCATAATATACTTATACTGTTATCAGAATTAATGCAATCAATAGTTATGCCAGACACAGTGCTTTCCATTTTGCAAGGAGCACCTTATTTCATCCTCACAGCAATCTTACAAGGTTAGATATTATTATTATTCCCATTATACGGATGAAGAAACTGAGGGACAGAGATTGCTGGCCTCTCCAGCGTGTCTAAGGCCTTAACCATGAACACTTGGAGGGTCCAGCATAAAATAAGATTCAACAAACAGTGAAAATCAGTAAGAAAAAGATGAAACTGCCTCATGGGAATAACTTACACATGGAAAGAAAAATAAAATATTGAAAACACTGAAAGTTAATATATGGCAACATAAGAACTGAGATTCATGAAACCACAACCAACAGGACTGAAATACACATAGAGCAATACAAGGAATCTCAGCTAAACTGGAAGAACTGAAACTCCATGTTGTATACTTTGAAAGGAAGAATCAGATCCCATATTTATTCATCAAATTATTCAATGTATATCAAATATACACTGAACATATATTGTGTGTTAGATACTGTTTGAAGCACCAGGGATACAACAGTGAAAGAAAGAAAGTGAAGTTGCTCAGTTGTGTCCGACTTTTTGGGACCCCATGAACTGCATGGATGTGAATTGAACTATAAACAAAGCTGAGCACTGAAGAATCGATCATTTTGAACTGTAGTGTTGGAAAAGACTCTTGAGAGTCCCTTGGACTGCAAGGAGATCCAACCAGCCCATCCTAAAGATCAGTCCTGGGTGTTTATTGGAAGGACTGATGTTGAAGCTGAAACTCCAATACTTTGGCCACCTGATGCAAAGAGCTGACTCATTCGATAAGACCCTGATGCTGGGAAAGTTTGAGGGCAGGAAGAGAAGGGGACAAAAGAGGATGAGATGGTTGGAAGGCATCATTGACTCAATGGACATGAGTTTGGGTAAAATCCGGAAGTTGGTGATGGACAGGGAGGCCTGGCATCCTGCAGTTCATGGGGTCACAAAGAGTCGGACACAACTGAGCGACTGAACTGAATTGAACTGAACTGTAGCCTACCAGGCTTTTCTGTCCATGGGATTTTCCAGGCAAGAGTACTAGAGTAGGTTGCTGTTTCCTTCTCCAGGGGATCTTCCCGACCCAGGTATTGAACCCAGGTCTCCTGCATTGTAGACAGATGTTTTACTATCTGAGCCACCAGGGAAGTCACTATACAACAGTGAACAAAGAGGCAAAAGTTTCTACTTCTATGCAACATTTGGGTGAGAAAGGGCATATGGACAATAAAGTTAGTAAATAACTAAGTCATCTAAGATACTAAAGACAGCAAAATCTGTTAAAGACAGCAACTGCCAGGATAAAAATAAAGCACTAAGGACCAAGACAGGGACAGGAGAGGGATGTTATTTTTGAACAGTAGTCAAGGTAAGCCCAGAATGTAACAATAGGGCAAAAGCTTAAAGGAGGAGAGGAGATGAGCTCTGTGGATGGTTGGAAGTCAAGCATCTCAGGTGGGGCCAGGCCACACTGGAGCCACAATGAGGAAGCAGGTCTAGTCACTGCAGGAAAAGACTAAGGGAGAAAAGAAGAGACACAACCAGATGAAATAACAGGATCCAAACTGCAAACGGCTCTTGGCCACTGGATATCCATGATTCTTCAGCTTTGAGGGTCATGAATTACTTGTATAAGCTGAAGAAAGCTAGAAGACCTCATCCCCAAAAGTGCACATACCCTAAATGCACTGTCTTAATTTCAGAAAGCTAACATCTCTATCTTAAGACTCCCAGGATCTAAACAACATTTTACAGGAGATCATAGTTCCTCCAGTTGAAACAAAGAAACAGCTTGGAACAAACTCTATATTTAATGACATGGGTTCCTCCAGGCTCTGAGGCTTTGCTTGCTCCATTATCCTCACCAGTTTGGGGAGGTCATGCTCAAGCACCAAGAGCCCTGAGAGAAGCCAACTACATGCGTCCCCTGGGGACTTGTTGGTAGTCACAGGGTTCAAACACAAAACTACATCAATAGTGACCTTAATATCCATAGAGTAGAGGAATGCATGCAGTCATAGCCCAAGGGGAACTGGGTGCACTTGGACACAATCAACGCCTTGCGGTTCATACGTGTGTGTGTACACAAATGTGTACACATATATTGATATATTCCGATTCTTTTCATGTAAGCTAGAAGAGAACAGAAATTGTTTTTTGTTTTGTTCCATTTTGTTTTGTTACTGATGAATTCCCAATGCTTAGAGCAGTATCTGGTCCACAGTTAAATGCTCAATAAATAAACAATGGCTGAATGAATGATGAATTTTTTTGGACTTATTTGCAAATAATTTGCAAATAAGTCCAAAGAATTTATTTGCAAATAAATTTATTGAATTTATTTGCAAAGAAATAAATACTTCTTTGCAAATCACTCTAAGAAATCAGATGCTCAAAACATTACAATTAAACAGACAGAACAGCTACATTGGAAATATTAGTGGATATGGTTAACTAAGGATTAGAAAAGCTTGATGCAACAAGAGCTCAGTATTCCATGTCCTAAATCATGCCTATGTAAGAAAATATACAATGGAGAAAAAACAATCTCTTTAACAAGTGATGCTGGGGAAACTGGTCAATCACCTGTAAAAGAATGAACACTTTCTAACACTTTACACAAAAATAAACTCAAAATGGATTAAAGATCTAAACGTAAGACCAGAAGCTATAAAACACCTAGAGAAAAACATAGGCAAAACACTCTGACATAAATCACAGCAAGATCCTCTATGATCCACCTCCCAGAGTAATGGAAATAAAAGCAAAAATAAACAAATGGGAGCTAAGTAAACTTAGCTTTTGCACAATGAACGAAACTATAAGGAAGGTGAAAAGACAGCTTTCAGAATGGGAAAAAATAATAGCAAATGAAGCAAATAACAAAGTATTAATCTCAAAAATATACAAGCAATTCACGCAGCTCAATAGCAGAAAAACAAACGACCCAATCAAAAAGTGGGGAAAAGACATAAACAGACATTTCTCCAAAGAAGACATACAGAGGGCTAACAAACATATGAAAAGATGCTCAACATCACTCATTATCAGAGAAATGCAAATCAAAACTACAGTGAGGTACCATCTCACGCCAGTGAGAATGGCTACTATCAAAAAGTCTACAAACAATAAATGCTGGAGAGGGTGTGAAGAAAAGGGAACCCTCTTACACTGTTGGTGGAAACACAAACTAGTATAGCCACTATGGAGAACAGTGTGGAGATTCCTTTAAAAACTGGAACTAAAACTGCCATATGACCCAGTAATCCCACTGCTGGGCACACACACTGAGGAAACCAGAATTGAAAGAGACACATGTACCCCAATGTTCATCACAGCTCTGCTTACAATAGCTAGGACTTGGAAGCAACCTAGATGTACATTGGAAGACTAATGGATAAGAAAGCTGTGGTACATACACAATGTAATATTACTCAGCTATTACAAAGAACACATTTGAATCAGTTCTAATAACGTGGATGAAACTGGAGCCTATTATACAGAGTGAAGTAAGTCAGAAAGAAAAACACCAATACAGTATATTAAAGGATATATATGGAATTTAGAAAGATGATAATGATGACCCTATATGCGAGACAGCAAAAGAGACACAGATATAAAGAACAGACTTTTAGACTCTGTGGGAGAAGGCAAGGGCGGGATGATTTGAGAGAATAGCACTGAAACATGTATATTACCATATGTGAAATAGATGACCAGTCCAAGTTCGATGCATGAAACAGGGCACTGAAAGCCAGTATACTGGGCAACCCAGAGGGATGGGATGGGGAGGGTGGTGGGAAAGGGGGAGACATATGTATACCCATGGCTGATTCATGTCAATGTACGGCAAAAACCACCACAATATTGTAATCAGCCTCCAATTAAAATTAATTAATTAATTTTAAAAAGATTAGAAATTGTACCACCTTTCTGCCTTGGTGGAGACCTCACATGGAGGTTTCTCACCAATGCTTCTCAAACCATTTGCAATTTGTGGTTTGCATCACTTTCGTTTTTTTTTTTTTTTTTTTCAAATCCAACACAGACCAATACTTTTGTAAACTACAATAAAATTGAATTCTAAGACAAATGAAAAACAAAACACACAAATACGCAAGCCCAAATCTGTATGAGAATCAAGAGACCTAAAATCACTCTCTCCAGTTGCTATAAAGGTTTTTGAACACTCAATACCTGTTCACAGTTCACTGATGACTGACATGCAGTTCATGAACCACTCTAATCCATGGATCATACTTGCAGTAGCAAGACTCAGATCACAAAACACACAGATAGACATACATGTATGTTGGAGATTTCAGCATTCAATTCAGATGCTAATAATGCATTTGCTTTTCAGCTGATAGAGAAAAAGAGTGTTCTGCTTCTTAATACATTTCTGTCAGATACTTATTTCAAATATCTAGGAATAAAATTAACAAGTCCATGATGCTCATAATATCAAACTCCAAGAATACATTATAACGCTGACTACACCTCACTTAAAATTATCCCAAGATTTAAGCACAAAAATTAGAAACAGATTGTTCACTTTATAACAGATCCTATATTATGTAGAATGATTATAATGAGATGTGTTTTGTGTATTTAAATAAGATGGTGATTTTATATTAATCCATTTATAAAATATTGCCTTTATATATTTATCTTCTATATTTGTATCTGCAGCTTTACAGAAATATATTTATTGTCCAAACTATAAAATCTGGACAAACTATAAATTTAGGTTTTTCAAATGCTACTAAAATTGTAAACAAAACATTTGGCCAAAAAAACATTGGGCCACAAATATTTCCTTTACCTATTTTAAGCTTGTTAGCATTACCTATTTGAAAATTATTATATATACATACATATAATCTAAATAAAATAGGATTAAATATAATTTATAAACAAAACACTTCTAAGAAGTAAACAGGCTGTCCTTTCCTGTTTTCATTAAAATAGCTTAAGACTGATGAGGGATACTAGCCAATCTTCTTAAATTGTCCTTTGTCTAAAAATATGACCTTTGAAACTATATAAACATAACCCTGAAATTTCTAGTCATTCACAAAGCTTCCTTAAATCAGGATGAGTTAATGACTGTCACCAAAGTCCAACTAAACATTGGATTAGTACATTCCAGAGGAAAGCCTATTTGAGGCTAAACACGAAGTCAGTACTCACTGACGGGGCATCCAGGCAAGTAGACTCTACCTTTGGGCCAATTATAAATGAAGGCAAGAACAATCCTGATGGTACTCCTAACCGGGAATTTTCTAGAGGTGGGATTCAAGACAGTTGCCTTCAAGTTCCACGGTGCTTCTATCATATCGTCTGGCAGGAGGAGTAAATGGTTATTGAACTACAGAAGGAAACTGTTGATTCCTCATTTCTTACAGGTCACTGAGGCTCAAGCACACTGAGGCTCAGGCACACTGAGGCTCAGGCATACAAACCTCTTATTGCAAGGATTTTGCAACTTTGGGCAAAGCAAAAAAAAAAAAAAGCAAATGTTATTCTAATGGTGAGCCTACATGGCAAAAACCGAGATGATAACTCAAGAATGAAATCTGCTAAAAACTCTTCTTCAATCCCTGCCCCTACACCTGGATTATAACAGGCAGGCAATGAGTATAGCGTGGAGAAAGGAAGAGAAAAGATAAAGAAGTTGCAAACAAACAAGTCAAGCTCTGAAAAACATGATGCACAAGCAACGGAACGCAGACAGTGAATTATCTTGAGGCTTTGTTACAATTTAAAAAACATTAACTTGAAAAATACTAACAACTTCTATTCGTTGAGAGCTTATTATATACCAAGCGCTGTGCAGAGCATCCATCATTTCACACATTTTTTTTCCAAAATTCTGAAACACTAGTCATGATGATCATTACAAATAAGGAGACAGGCTTAAGGATGTAAATAACTTGACTAGGATCAAAGTTAGTATATTTGTCTAATTTCGAGCTTTTGCCCTAAACCTCACACTTCTCTATCTTCTAAAAGATAATAATGAAGACAAATGTTCATACTTGTAAATGCCCCCAAACTAAAAAACTCCCTAAATGCCCATCAACAGGAGGAAGGGTAAATCTCAAAAAAAATGCATTTGAAGGAATACCATATAATCATGAAAAAAACGAACTCTACCCACAGTAGCCCAGATGAATTTCTCAAACATAATCATGATGAATACAGGCCAGGCACAGGCAAGTGCCTAAATAGCACTGAATCCATTTCTATAAAGCACAAAACTGCAAAATTAATCTATGCAGTTATGAAGCAGGGTGGTGGCTACTGTAGGGCGGGGTGATTACTAAAGCGTACAAGAAGGGAGCATCTGATTGATTGATCTGAGAGCTGGATAACAATTTACCAAAAAAAGCCATCATTCTATACACTTAAAATAAGTATGCTTTTCTCTACATACATTACACTTCAATAAAATATTTTTTATCAAAAGAAGATGCACCTCCTTAAGGCATTTTCTACTTTAGCCTTTTAATGTATTTAGACTCAAATATTCTTTAATAAAGCACTCTATATTTTCCCATGCTTTAGAAATCTTAAGTACAAACATAATAAATCATTTGAAGAATTATATAATACCATCTATAGCAACATGGATGAAGCTAGAGATTAACATATTAAGTGAAATAAATCAAAGACAAATATCACATGTCACTCAGATAGAGAATCTAAAAATAAATGCTACAAATGAATTCATTTACAAAAAAGAAATAGACTCACAGACACAGAAAACAAACTGATGGTTACCAAGGGAATAGAGGAGGGAGAGGAGAAGATTAACCTGGAATGTGGGACTAACATATACACACTACTATATATATGAAACAGATAAACAACAAGGACCTACCATATAGCACAGGGAACTATATTCAATATTTTACTAACCCATTAGTGGAAAACAACCTGAATGTATATGTATATATATATATATATAAATAACTGAATCACTTTGCAGTACACTTGAACACAACATTGTAAATTAACTGTACTTCAATGATAAAGTAATTATTAAAAAAAGAAAAATCATTAGAGATTTGAAAGTAAATAAATTGGAGTTGGGGGAAAACAACTGATTAGAAGTTAAAAAAAAAATCTGTTTTAGTGTATTCCCCTGGTGTCTCAGTGCACACTCTTGAGAGGAAGGCATTTAATCTCACCTTTGGTCAGCTTCCTCATCCAAAAATGGAAGAAATCAGACCCAATAATCCTCAATGGCACCTCATTCTAGTCCTTTTTTTTTTTCCCTGAGCTGTACTCTTGCTCGAATCACACTGATGCAGCATTCACACAGAAAACGGGAACCGCTTGCAACCCTATCACATGATACAAGGGTAGAAGGAAGCAGACTTGACACATACATTTAATCAACCTCTGATTATCCATGTAGATATTACAGCTCGGCAGACAATCCCCAGGAACTGAATTAAACCACTCACCGCTGGGTCCCACAGCAGGCTTGTTCACATATCCTGAAGCTCCCACACAAAGCAGAATGGTCAGTAGGTCCAACAAAGCCTTGTGTGGATTTTTAACTCTAGGATTATCAGCACCCTATAGTCCACAGGGTCGCAAAGAGTTGGACACGACTGAGCATGCATGCACGCACACACATTGGCACCACCGGCCTCCACTTTTACCACAGATAATTGCAGACTTTCAGTTTTTCCTAAGATTTGGTCATTCAATCAGAAGAACACAGAGAAATTAACAATAGCTTATAACATTCAGATTTCATGCTCCTTAGTACAAATTCATTAGACTCTCCTACCTACCTGCTTCATGCAGTGCAAGAATGAAACCTAATTCTGATGATGGAACACTGTATTAGCCAGGATCCAATCAGGAGACAGAAACCAGAGAAATTTGAACGAAGAAAGGAATTATTAACTATCACAGAGAATTAGCTAATAAGAAGTAAACTCTAATATAGGGATAGCAGGCATAAGGAGCCGCCATGACCCTTAGGGCTCAGGGTCCTCCCCACCAGGGCTGATATCCAGGAGCTCTCTGCACGGGAGGGAATTCCCTGTGGTCCTACACTTACAGAACTTACTGGACTCCATCCTCTGGAGCACCTGAGAAGGCTATTCACAGAGAGGTGGCCCACCAGAGACACCGTGGTGAGCAGACACACCTGCTGCAGAAAGGAAAACTCCGCCTTGCAACGTCTCTCCAGCGCCCTCTCCTGACAAAGCTTAACATCGTGCCAACTGGCAAAAGAAAAGCATCTGCAAAGTCCAGATCCATTTTCACACAGCAGGCAATAAGGGGTGAAAGTCGACCTCAGAGACAATAAACTGATAGCCAGAACACATCCTATAGCAAGCAATTGCAGTAAGTTCTAATGACCCAGCACTGTCCATGCAAGCCACAGGTGCTAACTTCATCCTGTAACAGCTGCCCTGGCTAAAGGGGACAAAACTGATCTGGAGGAAGGAAAATTCTTTGTCAAGAGGCAAACAAATCTGACAACAACAGCAGGATAACAGAACTACTTCCACATCAGGTGCAGAGTTCTTGTCTCCTGGGATACATCTAAACTGTCTTTTTTTTTACTATATACTGAGCTGGCTCAAATCATGTTTTAGATAGTCCTTAGCCTGGCACAGCTTTGATAATACCAGTCTTCTGACAAATGATGACAGACTTTGAATATCAGATCACTCACTCAGCCATAAATAATGTTGCTCATATTTTTGACCTTTGCTTAGCCATTCACACGAACGTGGTAACTGTTCTGTAATATGATAATTTCAGGCCTGTGTTTGTGTGTCACTCATGGCCTTTTGTCCAAGCTCTGGTCATTTTGCCAACCAAAATGCAAAGCTGGAGTGCATCTTTGGAACCAGAAAAAAAAAATCATACTCATATCCTCAGAGCAGAGGATTAATGATCAGGTAGTGTCACAAATGATTCCAACAACAGGAAAGATTCAAAATAAATATGAGCAAACACTGGCCAATAACTCACTTTGGTGCAGATCACAACATGCAGGCTTTTGAGAAAACATCAGATCTGGAGAAAGACCCTGATGCTTAGTCACCGTTTTGCAGCACAGTCTGGGGAAGGAAGAACAGAGGCTGAGACGCATAGAAGCTGCTCTGTTGCTCTCTACCTCACTTAGCTGTTTTCTCTTCCTGGGACTCAGTTGTCCAGTTTCTTATTTCCATTAGATTTGGTTAGGTTTAGTCTTTTTTTCTCCATAGGAAGGTAAACTCTGTGAAGGTAGCAATGTCTCTCTTTTTTTAAACTTTATTTCCCCAGTATCTAGGACAGTGCTAGGAATGAAACAAATACTCAAGAAATATCTGTTCGGTGAACTGACACAACCCTAGAAAGGAATTTTTATATTGGCTTTTGATTGATTATATATATAAAATTTGATTGATTATATATCCAGTATCAAGTGTTACACAGCAAACATATTCTAAACCAAGAGTCACTAGTAATTTTAGGTTTCATGTTGCATGTTTTTTGTTTTGTTTTACCTTAAGTGGTTGAGAATAAGTATTCACTGTAAAAACCATTCTGAGTTCCATAGCTAATACAAACACACACACACAATCAAAGCAATCTGGCTTGTACTTCTTTCATGGATAGATTTTTTTTTTCTTTCCTATTCTAAATAGAGAATTCAGGAGCTAATATTAGTCTTGCTGCTACCTATTTATACTTTTTCCTAATTTTTTCCATCTAATTTGATTCTGTTGAAGGGAAACAATAAATTCAAGGGCCTGAAACAATAAAATGCAAAGTGAGCAAGTTCAGGACAGCAGGAGAGAAGCCTCCTTGAGGCCAAGTGTACGGTTCCTGCCATCTCTCCTTGTTTCCCATACGTCCTACCCACTAGATTTTAAGTTTCAGCAACCTCATTAATTTGTCAAGCTTTATGACTCAAGCTTAGGGGGTGGGGGAGAGGGCAGTGACCCATGAAACAAAGACTTCAATGTCTCCAGAAGCTGAGAAAATCCCAGCATTGTCAGGGCAGATACTATTTATAATCCAGTTAAAGTGTACGCTCCTAAATGCATTTTCTACGGAGAATATCCGACCCACACTTCTGAATTCCTGGCTTCCTCAATGGTGAAGAAGGCAAGCAGCTAAAACTCTGAGGACTGAGAAGGGGGAAGAGTGAACTCCTTGCTCTTACTATTTTATAACATCCGGCATCATGTGACAGAATTAAAAGGTTCCTGTTTTTGACTCACTTTTGTCAAGAAAGTGCCTCATTGCTATGAGTTTTGAGCTTAAGTTACTGGAAACACGTGGGGTTGGAAAATATCCTACAATGCACACTTCAGGAGAGAGAAAAAAAAAGTTATGGAAAACTCCATTTAACTTTTTTCCAGAAAAATGCACCCACACAGGAATAGATGCCANTTGCTATGAGTTTTGAGCTTAAGTTACTGGAAACACGTGGGGTTGGAAAATATCCTACAATGCACACTTCAGGAGAGAGAAAAAAAAAGTTATGGAAAACTCCATTTAACTTTTTTCCAGAAAAATGCACCCACACAGGAATAGATGCCAAGCAACCTTATTGAATGTGTATACTTGTGGCTCATCATTGTGCACATAGTCTACGTTAACACTTTTCTCTATGGCACAAGAGTAGGGCCCTTCGGGAAAGGGGGGATCTTGCCCTGCTGCTGTCCAAGGGGCCGGGTGCTAGGCAGCCTGGCGTTGCTGCAGGGGCTCTGCCGTGATTGATGACGACGGACTCTGCAAAGCCCTGCACATAACCTCCACTCCACTCATGGATCCCAACCAAATTAATTTTCTCCTGTGCCAATTCCATCACATCCCTTGGGTTTACAAAGAAGTTTTTACCAGGCCATCAGAACCCAAAAGGGAATGAACATTTTCGTCCTGGCAGGAACTTAAAATAGAGCTTAAAAATAAAACAATGGGAATGAATTTTTAGCTCTGCAAAGCTCTTAGTCTCTAGAAATTTCTTGTACAACTGAAAAAAAAATTCCTACTCCTGCTTTTACTGCTCCATTTAAACTGCAAGTTATGAAGAAACTAATGTAGAAAGTCCAAGGTTTTCATTCCAGATCTGAACAGACATATATCAAACTAAACAGTCATGTCAAAGTATAAGTGGAATCAAGTTTCATGTACTGGTTAAGAGTCTAGCCCCAACAGTACTGCCAAACAGAAATATAAAGTGAGCCACATATGCAAATTAAAATTTTCTAGTCACCATGTTTTTAAAAACAAAATGAAGCAGGTGAAATTAATTTTATCTTATTTCACCTAGTGTGCCCCAAAGAGTATTTCAACATCAATCAAAAATATAAATTACTACTGTGATATTTTACATGTTTTTATGTTTTTGCTTACAAAAACAGGTGTGAATTTTATACTCGGAGAACACCTCAGCTTGAAATAGTCACATGTCAAGTGCTCAAGAGTCATGTGTGGCCTGGGCTACCATATTGGACAACAGAGCTCTAAAGGCTTCTCTTATGTTTCATTAAGTTCACTCTTCCAATCCAGAAAGTTCTAATTGCAACAACAAAGCTATCGTTGGCAGGAGAAGATATTCTGAGCAGTGTTTCAACTTCTTGGACAAGTTCACACCTGGGCTTCACTCTCTGACACGTCCACACTTGGGGCCATCTGTTACAATGGAACGATGCCCACGAGAAAGAGGTTACCAGCTTCTAGAACCAGACATGCAACCACAGCAAGAAGATTCTCCTAGCTTAAGCAAGTTCCAAATCCTGAACTTCTGAACTTCATTTTTCCCAGGTGCTGCATCTGGACATTTAGCAGGGCTTAAATTAGTACCATTTTTGAGATACTGTCTTTGAAAGAGAGGAGGGAAAAAAAAAAACAGGGCTGAATCTTTTTTAGGATGGGCCTTTGAAGAAGAAGGTTAAAGGAAACACAAGCTAACATTGGAAGAGGCACTGTGCCCTTCATATGCCATTAAAAAAAAAAAAAATCAAGGCTTAAAAAGTCCCTTCAGTATGAACTGTTTATTCCCATCATACCTTCAATTGAACAAGTGTAGTCACATTTCTGAGAACACTGCAGTCTTCTGATGTACATACATATCTATCTATTTCTTCTTGAAGGTGAATCTTATTGAAATTTTAATCTATTAATATCACAGGATTAGAAACACAAAGCTGATGAATGCTGATTTTCATTTGAAACACTCAC
Source organism: Neotragus pygmaeus (assembly GCA_006410875.1). Lineage (NCBI taxonomy): Eukaryota > Metazoa > Chordata > Mammalia > Artiodactyla > Bovidae > Neotragus > Neotragus pygmaeus. The sequence goes on from SJYV01003135.1 coordinate 2,090,196, forward strand.
TTTTGATTTTTTTTTCCAAACCATGTGCTAGTTGTTAGAAAATTTAAAAATCAATTTTTAAAAGAAAATTAACCTATTTTAATGCCCACAGATTCTAATATTACTTCTCTGACTTTAAAATATACCTTTGACTCCAAATGCTCTTAATATTTTATGAAAATGGTCATAAAATATTCACAAATACTTTATTAAAATGCAGTATTTTCCATTAAAGAACTTAAATATCTAGTGAGAATATGAAAGCCAAAAGCTCAAACTGTACTTCATTGATGTATTCATTCAACAAATATTTATTTAGTGGCTACGTTACACCAGACACTACATACATACTACAGAGGTCCTGGAAAAGGAAAACAAACATGGTCTCTCCTTAGTGGAGCTTAAAATCTAAGCTGGAAGATGAATAAGTAAGTAATAACAGTCAGAATGTGAGCATTAATATTGGGGAATTATAGAAAGCAGACAGATGAGAAAGAGAGAGATGGAAGGAGGGAGAGAGGGAGGCAAGAAATTAAAGACGATAGACAGACAGATAGCAGATAGACAGGTGTGCATGCTCAATCACTAAGTCATGTCTGACTCTTTGCAACCCCATAGACTGTAACCCACCAGGCTTCTCTGTCCATGGGATTCTCCAGGCAAGAATACTGGAATGGGTTGCCACACTCTCTTCCAGGGTATCTTCCCGACCCAGGGATCAAACCCACATCTCCTGAGTCTCCTGAATTGCTGGCACATTCTTTACCATTGAGCCATCAGGGAAACCCAAATGGATAGATGCACAGGTACATACACACATACATATATAAAGACCTGAGGCATGTGTAAGGGAGTCAGCCAAGAAAACAGAGAAACAGAGAAGGAGTTACAGACGAAGGGGGAAAATAAGTGGAAACAGATGAAGTAGTCACATGTCAAGCCAGGGAATAAACAGGAAATCTAAGAGATAATAAAAAAAGAAGAAAATAAGCAAAGTGTGGCTGGATGGCA